>CADEHL010001341.1:0-107500 GCA_902827135.1 Harpagifer antarcticus
CTCTATCTCCCACTTCAGGCACAGACAAACTTTCAGCTTAAGCTTGTATATGTTCATGACTTTTACTGCTGTTTGTTTGTACAAGCTAACATTGATAATTGTATTTATGGTGCAATTCTTCCTTTCAGGCAGCTCCACACCCCCACTAGCCTCCTCATCCTCTCCCTGGCTGTCTCAGATTTCCTTGTGGGCCTCATTTTGATGCCTGTTGAAATCCTTTTAACAGAGGCTTGCTGGTACTTGGGTGACCTGATGTGTGCTCTGTATTGTATTATTAATTTATCATTACCTCTTCTACGGTTGGAAACATGGTGCTCATATCCATTGATCGTTATTTTGCTATTTGTGACCCTCTACATTACACCACCAGAGTAACTCAACAGACAAAAATCTGCATCTGTCTGTGTTGGATTTGCTCTTTATATATAATTGTCTCATTTTAAAGGACTTTCTGAGACAACCTGATTCACATAAATCTTGCCATGGAGAGTGTGAGTTGTCCTTAACAATATCACAGGAGCTGTTGACTTAGTTGTTAACTTTATTGCCCCCATTACTGTTATCATAGTTCTGTATATGAGAGTGTTTGTGGTGGCTGTGTCTCAGGCTCGAGCCGTGCGTTCTCATGTTATAGCTGTCACTAGCAACGTTCAGTTGGTGTTACTGCTAAGAAATCTGAGATGAAAAGCAGCCAGGACTCTTGGTGTGTTGTTGTCCTTGTGTTCTAATATGTTTTTTCCATTTTACACTCCATCCCTTATAGGTGAGGATATTGAAAACTGGTAGTTCAATCTCACCCATTGTAATCTGGTTGCTGTTTTTTAACTCTTGTCTGAACCCAGTGATTTATGCCTTCTTATACCCCTGGTTTAGAAAATCGATCAAGCTCATTGTTACCCTTAGATACTTCAGTCTTACTCGTGTGATTCTAAAATACTGTAATGACGGACTGAGATATTCTAAAAAAACCTCTGTTCAGATGGACATAGTGTTGCTTTGTTGCTGAGTCAGAATGCAATGTGAAATGGCTGAAGAAAGATTAGACATTATTTAATGCAGTAAAACATATGTAATAATATGTTCAATTGTTAATGTTGTAGACAATTGCAGTACAGACTGATTGAGTATGTCGTTGGCAGAAGGTGAGTGTGCAACTTCAAAAAAAAGACTGAGCTGTCGTGTGTGTGTGTGTGTGTGTGTGTTGCAGTAGAATATTTGAATGTATTATGATTTGGGTAAAACTGTAAGCTGGATTTTGATGCAAGCACATGTGACTTTTGAGAGACCATATGGACTTTTAAGGACAAAGGGCCAGCGGGGGAAGTGGCCGCATGTCTTGACTTGCACTGTATGCAAATGCTCTCGCCACCTGTGATTGGGAGAACTTAAGATTTGAGGTGTTGGGGATATTTGGGCTGCCAATCAAATTGGGGGATCGGATGACCCCTCCCATTGCTTAAGCATAAATGCAGAAGACACAACTGGATTCAGTCTTTCTGCTGGCTGGCTGACGTGATCACCAGGTAATTTGGGTTCCCAAGTATATTGTATTGAATATATATTGTATTGTATGTATTATTGTATTGAATGTAATGATTTGTGGTGCATTGTAATATTGCCATTAAAGTAGAGTATTGTTGACTTGGTGGCACTGAATTCCTTCCATATGAAACAGCTCTAGACGGACGCGGAGAGATTTGAAACGTGGAGCGTAAATCCATTTCAATATCTAACAGTGTGTGTGTGTGTGTGGTGTGTGTGTGTGTGTGTGTGTGTGTGTGTTTTGTTTGTGTGTGTGTGTGTGTGAGAGAGAGCGAGAGAGAGAAAAGGAGAGAAGGTTTTACTGACACATAACAGATTTGGTTCCCCAACACTGATGATACAATATACAAGAACAAAAATAAATCTTGTTGAGTGCTAACACATGTTTATTTTACCATTGCTCATGAAATGTACATGTACTGTCTGTTGCAATAATGAGGGATTCAAATGTAGAAAAACATTCATAATATTTAGGCTGACAATAAGAATTAAAGCTTCAAGCAGCGATGATCGGGACTTCGCTAGGGCTGCTCGATTAAGGCAAAACTCATAATCACGATTATTTTGGTCAATATTGATATCACGATATTAAATACGATTATTCATTGACTTTGAAACATCCATTTATTGAACTTTAAAAAAAAAAATAATAGTCATTTGAACAGTATCTTTTTAACAGTTGATTACCCTGAACTTTAAGTATAATTCAACTGAAAAACCAATACAAATATAAATAAAATATCTAATTTCTTATATCTAAATTTAAATAAATAATGTAAAATTCATAAATACCAATAAAGAAGATCAACAAATATTTTGGGAGGCACTTCCACAACCTACTAAACATAATAATTATAATAAATAAAAATGTATTAGATTATTGGCAAAGTATTCAGCTGAAGCCACATCTTTTTCAACTTCTCCACGGCCTTTGTCATAAAGGGCAGGCCAGGGTTCAAGTTATGTGGGAGCCAATGGGAGCTGAGCTCCCATGAGGAGGGTCTGAGCTCCCATTAACGCAGGGAAATCATACATCTGTTGGGGTCGCTAATACATGACCAACAACCATTATTTTAATCACAAATAATGCATGTGTCAATGTAATGAGTATTACATTACATTACATTGCATTTAGCTGACGCTTTTATCCAAAGCGACTTACAATAAGTACATTCGACCAGGAAGACACAACCTTGAAGAAAACAGAATCATATAAGTACATCATGTATCATAGAGCCAAACATTTCAAGTGCTACTCAACTGGCTTTAGATAAGCCAGTCCTTTATTAGTATATAAGTGCCTTGTTAGTAATTATATCGCTCGAAGTGGAGTCGAAAGAGATGAGTTTTCAGTATGCGCCGGAAGATGTGCAGGCTTTCTGCTGTCCTGATGTCCATGGGGAGCTCATTCCACCATTTTGGAGCCAGGATAGCAAACCCACGTGTTTTTGCTGATGGGAACTTGGGTCCCCCTCGCAGCGAGGGTGCAGCGAGTCGTTTGGCTGACGCAGAGCGTAGTGCACGTGCTGGGGTGTACAGTTTAACCATGTCCTGGATGTAGGAAGGGCCAGATCCATTCGCAGCATGGTATGCAAGTACCAGTGTCTTGAAGTGGATTCTAGCAGTTACCGGGAGCCAGTGAAGGGAGCGGAGGAGCGGAGTGGTGTGTGAAAATTTTGGAAGGTTGAAGACCAGACGAGCCGCTGCATTCTGGATGAGCTGCAGAGGTCGGATGGCACATGCAGGTAGACCAGCCAGGAGGGAGTTGCAGTAGTCTAGGCGTGAGGTGACGAGAGCCTGGACCAGAACCTGCGTGGCTTTCTGGGTCAACTGGGGACGAATCTTCCTGATGTTGTACAGCGTATATCTGCAGCAACGGTTGTAGCAGCGATGTTTGCAGTGAAGGACAGGTTGTTATCTAGGATCTGTTAGATATTGAAAGGGATTTACGCTCCACGTTTCAAATCTCTCCGCGTCCGTCTAGAGCTGTTTATATGGAAGGAATTCAGTGCCACCAAGTCAACACATAATCTACTTTAATGGCAATATTACAATGCAACACCATCGATACAATCATTACATTCAATACAATAATACATACAATACAATATACATTCAATACAATATACTTGGGAACCCAAATTACCTGGTGATCACGTCAGCCAGCCAGCAGAAAGAGAGAGAATTCAGTTGTGTCTTCTGCCTTTATGCTTAAGCAATGGGAGGGATCATCCGATCCTCCCCTTTGATTGGCAGCCCAAATATCCCACCCCCAAATCTTAAATTCCCCCACTCACAGGTGGCGAGAGCATTTGCATACAGTGCAAGTCAAGACATGCGGCCACCTTCCCCCGCTGGCCCTTTGTCCTTAAAAGTCCATATGTCTCTCAAAAGTCACATGTGCTTGCATCAAAATCCAGCTTACAGTTTTACCCAAATCATTAATACATTCAAATATTCTACTGCAATCCCCCTTTTGATTTAAATTTAATAAATCAACTACTTTCAAGACATTCACATTCGTTCTGGGATTCAGACTATTTAAACGTTCAGAAATGGCTCCACATATCAACTTCATACGACCGTGTTAGAAATACCAAATATGTAAATAACTCCATACATCATAAGGTATAACCTTCACAGTGGTGATTCAATTAATCTGTAATCTGCAAAATTGCAGTGTCTTCAAGCTTTAACATTACTTCATGTATACTTCATTCCGCTTTAGTCAAAATGAGATATTTAGGAGACAGCAAGTCTGTCTTCTCATAAATATCAACAACCTGAAATGCCCTGCCTCCTATCATAAGAAGAGGCAGCTGCAAGGTCATATACAGTTCAGAGCCACACATGATATCAGTGCATTAAAACTTCCCAAAGAGTGGAGACAACATTATGTCTCCAACATATCCCTCCTGTTTATACTCCGGAATAACATAGACCTTGGAAAAATACAAATGATTGTAAAAGATCAAAAATTCATATACAAAAGTACCCAAACGGCTGAGGTAGGTAGATTGTATAGGCACATGTTTTAATGTATCCCCATGGTCTAATTCTTTCTCTGTACATCGTCAGTTTCTATCCCTCAGACCCGTTACTGTTTTTGCTCACGTCCACTCTTTAAATTCTACTGGGTTCTGTTGGTTTCTTCACTGGTTTGAGACAAGTGCCCTTATTGGAAATCACCCTTTGTAGCCAGACTTCACCACAGTAGAGGCGAGTTTCTGTCTTTTAGGTTTAAACAGCTTCAGTCAGATGTATCCAGGATGGTCTCTCCGCCACTCTAACTGCAGTCGATGTAGACAGGAGTGCTTGGTAGGGACCCTCCCCCTTTGGCGAGTGCCTGCTCTTCCTCTTTATCGCTCTGGTGAACACTCACTCTCCTGGTTTCACTGTCTGCGTAGTGTCAGGTACTTCCATCCGTGGCGAGACCCGGAACTCCTGATACTGCGTCCTTGGATACGCTTCCCACACCGTGGAGTCGCCCCCTTGCTTGGACAGGTACAGCAGGCCCAGCACGAGGAGGAGGATGACAGCTTTCACACATCCTTCCTGGAGGTTTCCCCACTGCTCACTGATTCCAGTGGTACCAGATGTCTCCTTTCCCTTCCAAGCGGACAGCGTGATGTCCTCACCCGATGGGTCCAGAGAACCTGGGTCTCAGCCACTTGGGTCTGATGTCCCCCTTTTGCCTCTGTAACCTGTGTGGAGAAATCTGATACAAATCCCTCAAGCCTACGCTCAGGGCTCTGATTGACATAAGAGCTAGAGGCAATGCGTCTAACCATTTCATGCCTGTCTCTTCACATGTGGTCTTATATCTAGTAATATATTTATTTCAGTTTTTTACTAAAAACAATATGACATTGTCCAGAATAGTAGTTAACTTTATAACTTTTACTCTTTCTAATCTTTTCAAACATCTTAATTGTCTTGTCTCTCTCTCTCTACATACCCAACTTCACTCGTGATATTTAACCACCTTTTATCCTTCTGAGCAAGATATCACTTCAACACATTAATATCTTGCCCTGTCCATCTATTTCAGTCTTCTTTTATCCATCTGTTTTCTTTTCTCTTCAGCCTTCAACAACCTTTTCTTATTTCCATTTCTAACCAGTCTTACTTATAATCTGTCTCTTCCTAGGACAGGTAAATACATCCTGCTACTGTAGTGTTCACAAATAAATCTCCATGCAAACTGCTACTGTACACTCAAAAGTGATCTGTTTCATTTTGAAAAGTCAGCTTTTTGAAAACCAACATGGCTCAGTTCAAAATTTTGTTTCAAAACAAAACTCCTCATCTCTTCCCGACATGATTTGACATAAAGATGATTTGCTACCACTATTTTTCATTGTGATATTTGTTCAAACAGAGACTGCATCTGTCTCTGGATTTAAATATGATGATGGAGTATAGCATAAAAATAAAAATAAGTGGTCCAGGTTTTTAACCTCTGTCATTAAAGGACTGTATAAAAATAAGACATGTCATCTGATTAATCTAAAATCAGACTTAACAGATAATTTGTGTAGTACATCCCACCATTTTTAGGGACGCCTAATTAACATTCTCAAATCTTCAATTAACTTGACCTAAAAAGCTAAAACAGTGCTGTTTTATGATACCTAAAAAAATACTAAAATAGATTTAGACTATAAAAATGTAAATATGAAATTAATAGTTTCCACTCTGTCCAGTGTAACACTGACCCAGGTCTAACAACCCCCCCTTTTCTGAAAAAAGAATCATTTACTGTGTTTTCATTTTCAGAAACATCAAGAAAGAATGGTAATGCATAGGATGCAAGGCGAGAGCTGTGACCTGGGAACTTACGACCCTGGCGTCCTGCTCAAAGTGTCCTCATAGCTGTCATTTACGACACTGGCCTCCTGCTTCATCGTAAATGAAGTTTGGGCTCAGTTTGAGATTTTGATCTGAGTTAGAGACAACATTATTTTGATTGTTCTAGGGAACAGAAGAGTGTTAATCATCTGTTTTTATGGGGCTGTGCACATCCTTCCTGGAGGTTTCCCCACTGCTCACTGATTCCAGTGGTACCAGATGTCTCCTTTCCCTTCCAAGCGGACAGCGTGAGATGTCCTCACCCGATGGGGTCCAGAGAACCTGGGTCTCAGCCACTTGGGTCTGATGTCCCCTTTTGCCTCTGTAACCTGTGTGGAGAAATCTGATACAAATCCTCAAGCCTACGCTCAGGGCTCCTGATGACATAAGAGCTAGAGGCAATGCGTCTAACCATTTCATGCCTGTCTCTTCACATGTGGTCTTATATCTAGTAATATATTTATTCATGTTTTTACTCATAAAACAATATGACATTGTCCAGAATAGTAGTTAACTTTATATAACTTTTACTCTTTCTAATCTTTTCAAACATCTTAATTGTCTTGTCTCTCTCTCTCTCTCCTACATACTTTTTCCCAACTTCACTCGTGATATTTTAACCACCTTTTATCCTTCTGAGCAAAGATATCACTTCAACACATTTAATATCTTGCCCTGTCCATCTATTTCAGTCTTCTTTTATCCATCTGTTTTTTTCTCTTCAGCCTTCAACAACCTTTTCTTATTTCCATTTCTAACCAGTCTTTTACTTATAATCTCTTTCCTAGGACAGGTAAATACACTGCTACTGTAGTGTTCACAAATAATCTCCATGCAAACTGCTACTGTACACTCAAAAGTGATCTGTTTCATTTTGAAAAGTCAGCTTTTTGAAAACCAACATGGCTCAGTTCAAAATTTTGTTTCAAAACAAAACTCTCATCTCTTCCCGACATGATTTGACATAAAGATGATTTGCTACCACTATTTTTCATTGTGATATTTGTTCAAACAGAGACTGCATCTGTCTCTGGATTTAAATATATGCCTGATGGCAGTATATGCATAAAAATAAAAATAAGTGTCCAGGTTTTTAACCTCTGTCATTAAAGGACTGTATAAAAATAAGACATGTCATCTGATTAATCTAAAATCAGATTTAACAGATAATTTGTGTAGTACATCCCACCATTTTTAGGGACGCCTAATTAACATTCTCAAATCTTCAATTAACTTGACCTAAAAAGCTAAAACAGTGCTGTTTTATGATACCTAAAAAATACTAAAATAGATTTTAGACTATAAAAATGTAAATATGAAATTAATAGTTTCCACTCTGTCCAGTGTAACACTGACCCATTGTCTAACAACCCCCCCTTTTCTGAAAAAGAATCCCATTTACTGTTTTCATTTTCAGAAACATCAAGAAAGAATGGTAATGCATAGGATGCAGAGGCGAGAGCTGTGACCTGGGAACTTTACGACCCTGGCGTCCTGCTTCAAAGTGTCCTCATAGCTGTCTTTACGACACTGGCCTCCTGCTTCATCGTAAATGAAGTTTGGGCTCAGTTTGAGATTTGTG
Organism: Harpagifer antarcticus; assembly: GCA_902827135.1. Classification (NCBI taxonomy): domain Eukaryota; kingdom Metazoa; phylum Chordata; class Actinopteri; order Perciformes; family Harpagiferidae; genus Harpagifer; species Harpagifer antarcticus. Next base: position 7,976 of record CADEHL010001341.1, read on the forward strand.
ATCTGAGTTAGAGACAACATTATTTTGCATTGTTCTAGGGAACAGAAGAGTGTTAACTTCATCTGTTTTTATGGGGCTGTGGATTGCCATTGCACCCGGGAGATTTTGGTCTGTGACGGGAGGAATTCTAATTCCAATCGCGAGGGCAGCATTGTGACAAACCCTCCTCAATCTATCTAGTGCCTGCGTTGTTTGTTCCATTTGCTACGAGCAAACCATCTGGGTTTCTGTTCGTTTAGGTGTGCAAGTTGCTTTACAATCTGTCTTTCATATACATTCAATGCTGTGCCCAAATTACCTATGGTGTCGTCATCTCCCACTCTATTCTCTGTTATCATTTTATATGTAGGAATCGGAGATCAGTACAAGCCTTTTCTTTAGCCCCCTGTTTGATACCGCTTAAAATCAATCTCTTAATCTGTTCCCATTGCCCCGGTAACTCCCTGGAATTTCAGAATCGTTTTTAGCATTCTGTCGTTCCATATTCACTTCGCTTTTATTTATCTGACTCAATTAATATGTGCTCACATGTATTAATATACTGGGCTATTGTCGTAGTTACTATTAACTCAATACCGGTCAGCAATGTTGTTTAAACTCAGCGCTTGAAGCTAAATTCATATAAAAATGTCAAAGGTGTACTACCCCCTTTCAGCCACTAGATGGCAGCAGCAGACCACAAATGAGCCTCACTCATCCGAGTGCTTTTTGAGATCCGCCGATATTGAGTAATTACCATAAAACAGACCTCCGGCTTTAAGCTTTCAGCGTTCGTCTGTCCTGTAAAAACCCCAGTTTTAGACGGCGATCCGATCTGAAATATCGGATTTCCAGGTCTGTCGTGCGGGAATCAAACCTCTCCAACCCACAGCCTGCACCGGCTCTACGCCACTGTGGACTAAAATACCTACAGATCCGCGCTAAACTGCTCTTATGTACGCTACGCAGGACTTTGGTCTATCTACGATCAACGACTATGTTTGTTATAAATAAAATATGCATTGTATATTCCCTTTAAACTTTAAAAACACCGTGAAACGCCTTCAGACAATCCTAAAATTTTAGTGTATTCAATCACAGACAATCGATTTTCATAACAGGCGTCTGTAAGTACCTTAGAGTTATGCAGGGCCCTGCAGATTGTCTGAAGTGTTTAAAAGCGCTTATTCCCGACCCAATCCGGTCGTCTGAATTCCTCCTCAGCTCGTTATCTTGCACGTCGGGACACCATTTGTTAGATATTGAAAGGGATTTACGCTCCACGTTTCAAATCTCTCCGCGTCCGTCTAGAGCTGTTTTATATGGAAGGAATTCAGTGCCACCAAGTCAACACATAATCTACTTTAATGGCAATATTACAATGCACACCATCGATACAATCATTACATTCAATACAATAATACATACAATACAATATACATTCAATACAATATACTTGGGAACCCAAATTACCTGGTGATCACGTCAGCCAGCCAGCAGAAAGAGAGAGAATTCAGTTGTGTCTTCTGCCTTTATGCTTAAGCAATGGGAGGGATCATCCGATCCCTCCCCTTTGATTGGCAGCCCAAATATCCCACACCCCAAATCTTAAATTCCCCCACTCACAGGTGGCGAGAGCATTTGCATACAGTGCAAGTCAAGACATGCGGCCACCTTCCCCCGCTGGCCCTTGTCCTTAAAAGTCCATATGGTCTCTCAAAAGTCACATGTGCTTGCATCAAAATCCAGCTTACAGTTTTACCCAAATCATTATAATTCAAATATTCTACTGCAGATCACACCCAGATTCCTTGCAGTCTGAAACGGGGAAACAACAGAGGTGCCGATGTTGATTGTCAGGTCAAGAGTGGGACAATCTTTTCCCGGAAGGAAAAGCAGTTCAGTCTTGTCAAGGTTGAGCTTGAGGTGATGAGCAGACATCCACTGAGAGATGTCAGCTAGACAAGCAGAGATGCGTGCGACGACCTGGGTCTCTTAGCGGGGAAGGGACAGAATTAATTGGGTGTCGTCAGTAGCAGTGGTATGAAAAACATGCGGGCTAATGACTGATCCGAGTGAGTTTGTGTTCAGGGAGAAGAGAAGAGACCAAGAACAGAGCCCTGAGGGACCCCTGTAGTTAATTGACAAGGGTCGGACTCGAACCTTCTCCAAGTTACCCTGTAGGTACGGTCTTTGAGGTATGAGGTGAGGATTATTTACGTTAACATACGCATCGTATTCTCTCTTGAATGACAATATGCTGCACTTCACCTCCAAGGTGCGCAATCAAATTGGCAATCTATGCCTGTGAGCGTGCTGCGCGAGCAGAGATGATGTGTTATGGGGTGTGCGTAGTTGAACCTTTCCATATTTAAGTTTGTAGCAAGTAGATGACTGCTGCTGCTGCTGCTGCTGCTGTGTGTGTGTGTGTTGTTGTGTGTGTGCGCGCGCATACGGTAGTTTTAAAGACCCCCATGAAGCTCAGATTATAACTCGAACCCTGGGGCAAGCAGTGCAGATCTGGTGAAATGAGGCCGAGATGGCATCGTGTAACGCTTGTCCATATTTTCTTTTTTTACATTTATATTTTATTAGACATTTTCAAAGACAAAAACATACGGACAAGGACATGGCTCACACACACCAAAACAGAACAGGACAATAACATGAAGGGTGGGGGGAAGGGGGATTGCAGTGTTACATTTGATGCATGCATAAGGCTTTCTATATATACATGATTTGCTTCATAATATAGATATACTTCATTGTTTCCTCATTATTATTATAAAACAAAAACATTTATAATAGATAAATAAATAGATAAATAGTAAAATAAATAAATATATGCACACATATATATATATACACACTCAAATACACATCTCTTCCTTTTCTGATTAATTCACCTATTCATTCATTCCCATTTAATTTAATTTCCTTTATTATTATTAACATTATTGTTCTGTTTCTCCATAGCTTATTTCTCTTTATTTATTAATATTATTATAATTATTATATGTATTATGGCAGCCGAGACGGTTTGAGTCCAGGAAAGCCCTTATCTCATCCCAGAGCCTGTTTTCTGGCTTAACCAAATATAACAGGAGAAAGAAGCTTCTTCCGACCCCAAGCCTGTTTTTCAGGTCTCAAGCTAGAAAATGACATTCCCAGAACAAATGACCATATCTTCTCAAAGTAATGATAAACCTGTGAGTTGGATGTAAAAAAGTCAGAATCAATGTAGATGTTTTTTATCTTTATAACCGCTAGAACCAATGGAATCGAAGGGGGGTTTTCACATAGACACCAACATTAACACAAAGGGTGGGGGCTTTGCGCATGTAGTTTTGCATGAGAGCGAACCTATCTCTCGCTCTGACATCTGGAAACGGAAATGCAGGTTTATTGCTTATAGATGATCAGAAATCATTTCAAAAGGACACAGACACATTGGATTAACCTATGGATTAACTTCAGCAGCGTTTTTATCGTTGTAATGCCATTGAAGACCAGTTTTGACCAGACAACGACCAAGGTAGTCCATGTTAGCGTTTTTAGCTACCTAGCGCCACATGTTTTGATGTCTGTTTTTGTTTATAAAGTCGAGTTCTTATCATACAGTGATAATGTATATACCAAACGATTCTGTGTCATCTCACGATGTGAATCGGGTTGGATGTGCAGAAAATATAAATAATAAGGGTTTTGTGAGTGATTTTCTGTGCAGTAATCTGTTAGCATTTTTAGCTCGTTGCTAATTCAGAGGCTTTCAGTTAGCATTGTGGGTTTTATTTAAAAAAAAAAATCAGTTAGCTGAGTTCTTCCCGTTACATGGACATAACACATTCATAGTTTATTACATCTTAAGAAGCCCTCAGACACTTTTGCTTGCAGATGTTGTGATTTCATGACCTTCCGTGGGTCAGAGTCCTGCATCGGGTCGGGTACCCAAAAAAGGTGATTCGCGGGTGGTATTTTTTCAAATGCTTTTTTCCGGGTTCGGTTCTGGGTAAAACAAAGATGATGCGGGTCGGGTCGCGGGTATTGCATAATATATTAAAATAATAATAATTTAGTTTAATGTTTAAATCCTCAGACCTCTCCCCCGCGGGATCGCGCATAATCATAACCTCATAGCCCGCCACATTGGAAATGGCTGAGGTGAAGCTCTCTAGCGGAGAATACAGCACTTTCAATAACACTTCCTCAAGAACGAAATCCAACGTCTTGGAGGCTTTGGTTCCTAGATGGAGAAAATAACCAACATCCCACACTTTTTGAGACAAATATGAAACTGCGTGTGTTAATAATTGCACGTTTTCACTGCTCATATATGCGGGTTCGGGTCGGGTTGTGGATCTTGTGCCGACGGGTCGGGTCGGGTTGCGGAACTAATTGGCAATATGTGCGGGTAGTGGGGCGGGTTCGGTATTGCATGTTGCGGGTGCGGGGCGGGAGCGGGTCTTGAAAATCAGACCCGTGCAGGACTCTGTCGTGGGTCCGTGGGGTTTAAGAGGTTTAGATGTTTAGGAAGTCCTCCAGCCATCTATTTAAATTGAAGCAGTTGGGCTTTCTGACTTTCCAGTTCATAAGAACGAGGCGTTTAGTTGAAAGACATGCTAGGGCTATACGTTTACTAGGGAACTGCTCCACTCTGTCGAAGAGAGCCTTCTCGATCATTTCTGGTGACCCGTAACAGTCCTGAAGACGAGACCATGCCATAATTAAGCCTCGAGCTGAGTCGTTGACATGGAACAGCTCTGTGAGACTGACCGTTGAGCGGCCCGACCAAGTAAGGAGACGAGGCAGAACGTCCAAAATACAACCCGGTGTGGGCATTTATTACCTCATAAACATATGACATCTGTGGTGCACCCGGCAAACACGGTTGTTTCTCGAACCCTCCACTGTTGTCTAGCGGATGTAACTAAAATACAAGATGTCGGTATTTATATATAAATATATATAGATATAATATGTGTCAGTGCAATTTTATTTGGTATTAGCGTGACACCAGATCCAGCGTGTGGCCTTTGATGGGTGGGGCCCTGGACATGTTGCTTGATGCTGAAGCAGTCCAAAAGTGAGAGGAATTCAGCAGCGAATGTGCAGTTACTGGAGTCTACATGGATCACCGAGCAGGAGAGTTGATGGAGACATGGAGCAGAGAGAGAGGTGAGTAACTCAGACAGCTCAGACAGGAAGGTACTGGAAGCTTTAGGTGGGCGGTAAATGAGGGCAATCTAGAGCGGAGCAGACCCAGCCAGTTTGAAGACAACACACGCACATCGCCGTGCGACAGACCGTCTATCAGAAACAACTGCGGGGATAGGAGTTTCGGAGTAGAAAAACTTGCATCTGGATGCCCGGTGTATGTAGCGGGGACGACGCAGAAGCCCAAGGGATTTGATAACGGCAAGGCCAGTCGGGGATAGTGTGGTAGAAAAAGTTACGAAGTTCCAGCGAGGAGTATTGGAGCAGCATCACAAGAAGCCAGGCAGCTAGCAGCTAGCACCATTAGCCCTGCAGAAACCGGACCTCGAACCTCGGCAGCGGTGATGGAAAACAGCCCAGTTGGAATGGCCGGACTGAGGGAGGGTTTGTGGATAGTCCTGGAGTGTGGCAGAGAGGAGCCCAGTCGGAGAATTCCGGAACGGGGACTGCTGATAGCAGAGCATGATGGTGAGCTCGTTTTGCTAATAGCAGGATGGCAGAGGCTAAGAGCTAAACAGCAGCCAAACATAGTCGGCTGAGCAACGGAGATGGCAGAAACCAACACCAGAGGAGAACAATCTTTCCGCTGTGTATGGGAATTAAATAGATTGATGGCAGGGAGATGGTAGCTTGGAAAACATGAATAGATGTATTTAACGGAGGAAGGGAGGTCTCGAATCCCCTCTCCGTTGTAAATTGCAACGGGGGAGTGGAAATGTGTCAGGGCTTCCGCCGGAAGCGCCGAAGACTTGAGCCCCTCCTCCGTGGGCACTCGGATTTTTAAAACTTCATTTTGATTATTTTAAGATATAATGACCGTTTTCTTTACTGTTTACTTTCCACGGGTGGGGGCGCATGGCAGGCCGCCTATGAGCTCCCAAATTCGGCCTGGAACCTCCGGGAATTGTAGGCTAAGCTCCATAAACTGACAAAGTCACCCAGAAATGTCATTTTAATAGCCCAAAAATATATAATACAACTACGTTTAAATAGTAAAAGGTAGAAATGTGCTCCTAATTACCCGGAATTTGATTTATATAGCCCCATGATAGTGAATAAAAATCATTTTCATGGGAAAAAGTGTTAAAATGCCTGATTAATATGTTTGTCAATCAATCAATCAATGTTTATTTATATAGCCCAATATCACAAATGTTACATTTGTCTCAGTGGACTTCACAGTTTGTACAAAATATCAGTATGACAATACGACACCCTCTGTCCTTAGACCCTCACATCGTACAAGGAAAAACTTCCGAAGAAAACCCACAGTTTAAAGGGAAAATGGGAGAAACCTCAGGGAGAGCAACAGAGGGGGATCCCTCTCCCAGGACGGACAGTCGTGCAATAGATGCGTGTGTAAATTGAAAAGAATACATTTGCAACATAGGTAGTCCAAATGTTTGGAAATGCATGTGTGTGTAATAGGAAGATGGATCCACGAGGATATCCATCCAGGACCTATGATCCAGGACCACAGCCACGACTCAAGATCCAGGGCTCGTGATGCCGGACACAGGACCGCAGGATCATATCCATGACTCCGGATCCCAGCGTATATAGACACCAAAAAGAAAGAAATTTGGGGAAGCTGGGTTAATCGGAACATGGGAGTACACAGGTAAGACAGGAGAGAAGAAGGAAGAAGTAAGATGTCCCCGACAAACTAAGCCTATATCAGCAAAACTAGGGGCTGAATTAATCAGCCCTAACTATAAGTTATCAAAAAGGAAGGTCTTAAGCGCACTCTTAAAAACGGATAGGGTGTCTGCGCCCGAACACAAACTGGAAGCTGATTCCACAAATGTGGAGCTTGATAAGAAAAGGCTGGCTCCCATTGTACTTTTAGAGACTCTAGGAACAACCAACAACCTGCATTCTTGGAACGCAATGCCCTAGTAGGACAATAGGGTATAATGAGTTTAAGGTAAGATGGCGCCTGCCATTAAGGGCTTTGTAGGCGAGAAGAAGAATTTTAAATTCTATCCTGTGTTCTATAGGGAGCCAGTGTAAGGCAGCCAGAACAGGAGTAATGTGGTCCCTTTTCCTAACTCTGGTTAGGACACACGAGCTGCAGCATTTTGAATTAGCTGAAGCGACTTGACTGACTTCTTGGTACACCCTGATAATAAAGAGTTACAATAATCCAGCCTTGAAGTAACAATGCATGGACTTTCTCTGCATCGTTTTGAGGCAAGATATGCCTGATTTTTGCAATGTTACGTAGATGGAAGTAGGCGGTCCTTGAAATTGATTTTATGTGGGCGTTAAAGGATAAATCCTGATCAAATATAACACCAAGATTCATTACAGTCTCACTGGAGGCCAAATTAATGCCATCCATAGTTAGTATATCTTTAGATAATTTGTTTCGTAGATCTTCGGGCCAAGTACAATACAATAACTTCAGTTTTGGTCGTGTTTAACATCAAAAAGTTAAGGTCATCCACGTTTTTAAGTCCTTGAGGCAGTCTTGAATTTTATTTAGATGATTAATTTCATCAGGCTTGATTGATAAATATAGTTGAGTATCATCCGCATAACAATGAAAATTTACAGAATGATTCCTTATAATATTGCCTAACGGAAGCATATATAATGTGAACAAAATAGGTCCGAGCACTGAGCCCTGTGGCACTCCGTGGCTAACTTTGGTTTGCGTGGAAGATTCATCATTGACACGTACAAAACTGAGAGCGTTCAGATAAATAGGACCTAAACCAGCCTAAGGCAGTTCCTTTGGCAGTTTGGCAGCCTAAGGCAGTTTGTAATGCTGGCAGCAGACTCACTGCTGGAAGCAGGGTCCCACGGTCCCAGGCAGAGCTCCAGGGCTGATGACAGGGTCCCACGGCCCCAGGCAGAGCTCCAGGGTGATGAACATGGCTTTATTACCCCGGAATGAGTGTGTGAAAGCCGGGTAAAGTGTTCCTGCAGCCCCTCCATAACGGTAATAATGGTTAGAAATCATTTCCAGGGCAGAAAGCTGTTTTTGACTCATGAAATGTACAAGAACATAAGGGCAGCACAGTCACTGCTGTTAGCAGGGGTGTCAGCTTCGTGGACTCCACATTTAAACGGAAATGTCCAGGATATTGACATAGCATATTATATACAGAATGATGATTATTTACCCTCAGATCAGTGCTTTTATGCGGGTATTATCAGTGCTTTATGGGGTGTCAGCTTCGTGGACCCACATTTAAAAGGAAATGTCCAGGATATTGACATAGCATATTATATACAGAATGATGATTATTTTACCCTCAGATCAGTGCTTTTATGCGGGTATTATCAGTGCTTTTATGCGGGTGTCAGCTTCGTGGACCCCACATTTAAAAGGAAATGTCCAGGATATTGACATAGCATATTTATATACAGAATGATGATTATTTTACCCTCAGATCAGTGCTTTTATGCGGGTATCACTGCTGTTAGCAGGGTGTCAGCTTCGTGGACCCAGATGTAATGTACATGATCCACGGGGTTGACACAGACACATGCATAGAGCATCTCCAAGTGTTGAATGTATGTAGGTACAGTTGGTCAAATTTGTCCTGTCGGTGGCAGGGACTTTGCATTATAAGTTGACGTCACATTTCCATTGTGCGGACATTTGTACATTTGAAGGACCAAATCCCATGTTAACTCTGTCCATAAGGCAGACCCTTTTCCTTACACATCTGCGACCACCACTCGAAACGGGTCCCCGACCCACTTTTGGGTCGCGACCCACCAGTTGAGAACCACTGGTCTAGAGCCTTTAATATTGCTGGGCAAATCTCATCCATACCTGGCGCTGTATTGGGATATAGTTAAAGCTTCCCTATAATCTTCCAACTTTTCATTATCCATCGACAACATTTTGGATGTGTTTGGGAGCCCTTCAAAGTGCCTGACAGTATAAGGATATCAGCAGCTCTCCTCCTGAGCTGAACACTCTGAAACCCTGTGTCCCTTTCCTGAGTCATCTGGGGGCTGCCAGAACTTTCTTGAGGCGAACAAACAGTCAATCTCATTGGCCTTCCCAATCTCTTGCCTCTATGTCGTTTTGTTTCAAAATAACCCTGGAACAACCAGGCCCAGAAGGCTAAATGACCTAATCCATTGTCTAGAAGCAAGTTGGCTTCTTTGATCCTTTGACCATACCTCTGAGGAGCCACTCCCACAATGTAACTTATCAGCATGGCCCACTTGGTTTCAATACTTCACGAAAAATGTTAATCTTTTAAGAATCTTTACACTTTAAAACCACTCTTGATGAGAAGGAAAAAGTGGCCACCATAATCAAATAAGATGATGTCAATGCCGGGAATTAGGAAAAAAAAGTTGCATGGAAGTGATGAAGACTGAGATGAAGATGACTGCAGAAAACAAAGTAGAGCTTAGGGATTTCAGTCTTAGCTAGAGAGAAAGTAATAGTAGGGGCAGGACGGATGAGAAGAGATATATCAGCTGTAGAACAGAGAGCTTTGCCAGAACACAGCAGCTTCTCAACACGTCTCTCTGCAGATGGAGACTTCCCTTCTCTGCTTTCCAGAACTCTTCAACAAATCCTGCAGGAAGCCTACGCCAGCTCAGTCAGATGTCCTGCTGGCTTACATCATGCAGTCCTTCATCGCTCTGATCACTGCAGCTCTCAACCTGCTGGTCATCATCTCTATCTCCCACTTCAGGCACAGACAAACTTTCAGCTTAAGCTTGCATATGTTCATGATTGAAAGGATTTAGCCATGCATTCCTTTTAATTAATGTTTCAGATAATAGTTGTTCTGTTTTAAATTATAACACATTCAAGCACTGCTCAACAAATGCATGTCCATGTCTTTTTGTGTTTACTGCTGTTTGTTTGTACAAGCTATCATTGATAATTGTATTATGGTTAAATTCTTCCTTTCCAGGCAGCTCCACACCCCCACTAACCTCCTCATCCTCTCCCTGGCTGTCTCAGACTTCCTTGTTGGCCTCATTGTGATGCCTGCGAAAATCCTTTTAACAGAGGGTTGCTGGTACTTGGGTGACCTGATGTGTGCTCTGTATACTATAGTTCCTTTATCATTACTCTTCTACGGTTGGAAACATGGTGCTCATATCCATTGATCGTTATTTTGCTATTTGTGACCCTCTACATTACACCACCAGAGTAACTCTGAACAGAACAAAAATCTGCATCTGTCTGTGTTGGATTTGCTCTGTTATCTATAATTGTCTCATTTTAAAGGACTTTCTGAGACAACCTGATTCACAGAATTCTTGCCATGGAGAGTGTGTAGCTGTCATTGACAATATCACAGGACCTGTTGACTTAGTTGTTACCTTTATTGCCCCCATTAGTTATCATAGTTCTGTATATGAGAGTGTTTGTGGTGGCTGTGTCTCAGGCTCGAGCCGTGCGTTCTCATGTTATCGCTGTCACTATGCAACGTTCAGTTGGTGTTACTGCTAAGAAATCTGAGATGAAAGCAGCCAGGACTTGGTGTTGTTGTCCTTGTGTTTCTAATATGTTTTTTCCATATTACACTCCATCCCTTATAGGTGAGGATATTGAAACTAGTTCAACCTCAATTGTACTCTGGTTGCTGTTTTTTAACTCTTGTCTGAACCCAGTGATTTATGCCTTCTTATACCCCTGGTTTAGAAAATCTATCAAGCTCATTGTTACCCTTAAGATACTTCAGTCTTACGTGTGATTCTAAAATACTGTAATGACGGACTGGGGTTGAGATTATTCTAAAAAACCTCTGTTCAGATGGACATATTTTGCGATTGTTGCTGAGTCAAAATGCAATGTGAAATGGCTGATGAAAGATTAGACAGTATTTAATGTAGTAAAACATATGTAACTTAAAGATATTAAATAATTGAATACAAAATAAAACTTGAAAATATGACATTGTGTGGAAGAAGTAGAATTTGTTGACCTGTGTTGACTTCAGTTTGACCAGTATTCTGGTAATGATATGTTCAATTGTTAATGTTGTAGACAATATGCAGTACAGACTGATTGAGTATGTCGTTGGCAGAAGGTGAGTGTGCAACTTCAAACAAAAAGACAGAGCGTTGTGGTTGTGTGTGTGTGTGTGGTGTGTGTGTGTGTGTGTGTGTGTGGGTGGTGTGGGGGTGTGTGGGTGTGTGTGTGTGGGTGTTGTGTGTGTGTGTGGTGTGTGTGTGTGTGGTGGGTGTGTGTGTGTGAGAGAGAGAGAGCGAGAGCGAGAGAAAAAGGAGAGAAGGTTTTTACTGACACATAACAGATTTGGTTCCCCAACACACTGATGATACAATATAACAAGAACAAAAATAAATCTTGTTGAGTGCTAACACATGTTTATTTTACCATTGCTCATGAAAATGTACATGTACTGTCTGTTGCAATAATGAGGGATTCAAATGTAGAAAAACATTCATAATATTTAGGCTGACAATAAGAATTAAAGCTTCAAGCAGCGATGATCGGGACCTCGCTAGGGCTGCCCGATTAAGGCAAAAATCATAATCACGATTATTTTGGTCAATATTGATATCACGATAATTAAATACGATTATTCATTGACTTTGAAAACATCCATTTATTGAACTTTAAAAAAAAAAAAATAGTCATTTGAACAGTATCTTTTTAACAGTTGATTACCCTGAACTTTAAGTATAATTCAACTGAAAAACCAATACAATATAAAAAAAATATCTAATTTCTTTATCTAAATGTAAATAAAAATGTAAAATTCATAAATACCAATAAAGAAGATCAACAAATTTTTGGGAGGCACTTCCACAACCTACTGAACATAATAATTATAATAAATAAAAATGTATTAGATTATTGGCAAAGTATTCAGCTGAAGCCACATCTTTTTCAACTTCTCCACGGCCTTTGTCATAAAGGCAGGCGCAGGGTTCAAGTTATGTGGGAGCCAAAGGGAGCTGAGCTCCATGAGGAGGGTGAGCTCCCATTAACGCAGGGAAATCATACATCTGTTGGGGTCGCTAATACATGACAACAACCATTATTTTAATCACAAATAATGCATGTGTCAATGTAATGAGTTACATTACATTACATTACATTGCATTTAGCTGACGCTTTTGTCCAAAGCGACTTACAATAAGTACATTCGACCAGGAAGACACAACCTTGAAGAAAACAGAATCATATAAGTACATCAGGTATCATAGAGCCAAACATTTCAAGTGCTACTCAACTGGCTTTAGATAAGCCAGTCCTTTTAGTATATAAGTGCCTTGTTAGTAATTATATCGCTCGAAGTGGAGTCGAAAGAGATGAGTTTTCAGTATGCCGGAAGATGTGCAGGCTTTCTGCTGTCCTGATGTCATGGGGAGCTCATTCCACCATTTGGAGCCAGGATAGCAAACCCACGTGTTTTGCTGATGGGAACTTGGGTCCCCCTCGCAGCGAGGGTGCAGCGAGTCGTTTGGTGACGCAGAGCGTAGTGCACGTGCTGGGGTGTACAGTTTAACCATGTCCTGGATGTAGGAAGGGCCAGATCCATTCGCAGCATGGTATGCAAGTACCAGTGTCTTGAAGTGGATTCTAGCAGTTACCGGGAGCCAGTGAAGAAGAGAGCGGAGGAGCGGCGTGGTGTGGGAAAATGTGGAAGGTTGAAGACCAGACGAGCCGCTGCATTCTGGATGAGCTGCAGAGGTCGGATGGCACATGCAGCTAGACCAGCCAGGAGGGAGTTGCAGTAGTCTAGGCGTGAGGTGACGAGAGCCTGGACCAGAACCTGCGTGGCTTTCTGGGTCAGCTGGGGACGAATCTTCCTGATGTTGTACAGCGTATATCTGCAGCAACGGGTTGTAGCAGCGATGTTTGCAGTGAAGGACAGGTTGTTATCTAGGATCACACCCAGATTCCTTGCAGTCTGAGTCGGGGAAAACAGAGGTGCCGATGTTGATTGTCAGGTCAAGAGTGGGACAATCTTTTCCCGGAAGGAAAAGCAGTTCAGTCTTGTCAAGGTTGAGCTTGAGGTGATGAGCAGACATCCACTGAGAGATGTCAGCTAGACAAGCAGAGATGCGTGCGACGACCTGGGTCTCTTAGCGGGGAAAGGACAGAATTAATTGGGTGTCGTCAGCGTAGGTGGTATGAAAAACCATGCGGGCTAATGACTGATCCGAGCGAGTTTGTGTTCAGGGAGAAGAGGAGGGGATCAGAACAGAGCCCTGAGGGACCCCTGTAGTTAATTGACAAGGGTCGGACTCGGACCTTCTCCAAGTTACCCTGTAGGTACGGTCTTTGAGGTATGAGGTGAGGATTATTTACGTTAACAAGGTAAATAGGCTAAAATAAAAACATGTTTCCAAAAGAACTACGCATCGTATTCTCTCTTGAATGACAATATGCTGCACTTCACCTCCAAGGTGCGCAATCAATTATTGGCAATCTATGCCTGTGAGCGTGCTGCGCGAGCAGAGATGATGTGTTATGGGGGTGCGTAGTTGAACCTTTCCATATTTAAGTTTGTAGCAAGTAGAGTGCTGTGCTGCTGCTGCTGCTGCTGTGTGTGTGTGTGTGTTGTGTGTGTGCGCGTGCACACGGTAGTTTTAAAGACCCCCATGAAGCTCAGATTATAACTCGAACCCTGGGGCAAGCAGTGCAGATCTGGTGAAATGAGGCCGAGATGGCATCGTGTAACGCTTGTCCATATTTCTTTTTTTACATTTATATTTTATTAGACATTTTCAAAGACAAAAACATACGGACAAGGACATGGCTCACACCACCACAAATAGAACAGGACAATAACATGAAGGGTGGGGGAAGGGGGATTGCAGTGTTACATTTGATGCATGCATAAGGCTTTGTATATACATGATTGCTTCATAATATAGATATACTTCATTGTTCCTCATTATTTTATTATAAAACAAAAACATTTATAATAGATAAATAAATAGATAAATAGTAAAATAATAAATATATATGTACACATATATATATACACACTCAAATACACATCTCTTCCTTTTCTGATTAATTCACCTATTCATTCATTTCCCATTTAATTTAATTTCCTTTATTATTATTAACATTATTGTTTGTTTCTCCATAGCTTATTTCTCTTTATTTATTAATATTATTATAATTATTATATGTATTATTGGCAGCCGAGACGGTTTGAGTCCAGGAAAGCCCTTATCTCATCCCAGAGCCTGTTTTCTGGCTTAACCAAATATAACAGGGAGAAAGCAGCTTCTTCCGACCCAAGCCTGTTTTTCAGGTCTCAGGCTAGAAAATGACATTCCCAGAACAATGACCATATCTTCTCAAAGTAATGATAAACCTGTGAGTGGATGTAAAAAAGTCAGAATCAATGTAGATGTTTTTTATTTAAAGAAAATTCAGATTGAACATGGTAAAAAACTGTAAATTATGTGTCCGTCCAAAAATATGTTGTACTTATAGTGAAAACTAACCTTGGATGATGGGTTAGTAGACTAAAAGCTTTAGGAATCTAAAGTACAACATATAATTAGTACCCTGTATCAAGATTGATGGAAAACAAGTGATATTTGACCTTTTTAGAGAGATTTAGCAAAGAAAAACCTTCTGGGGTCATTTGGGTGGATTTTCCATATCTCTGGCCCCCCTTGGTCGATTTTGACGAATGAAATGTCTTTATAACCGCTAGAACCAATGGAATCGAAGGGGGTTTTCACATAGACACCAACATTAACACAAAAGGGTGGGGGCTTTGCGCATGTAGTTTGCATGATAATGATTATATCATCTGATATTTGGGAGAGTGTTACAGTAGAAATGGCAGAAAGTCTTGTTGCAATTTCCAGAGATAAAGAGGCCCTGGAGTTCTCTGGTAATTATCAATAGCAGCAGTTAAGGAATACTGTCTAACAATACCTGTGTTTGTGTTTTGTATTGATTTCTCTGTTTTATCCTTTCATAAATGTGAGGACTAAACTTGCTTCAAACATTCCTGGGTGCCTGGGTGCCTGGGTGCTAAATAGGTTTTATTATGCTTGGGGGAGGGGAAGTTAAGCAGGCTGGTGGATGACAGTTCTTCTGCTTAAGATCTCCAGTATGTCATGTTTCAGAGAAGTCTACTTATCTTGAATGGTATATGTGTGTTTAATTACTTTATATGTGTGTTTAATTACTTTGTATTAGTAATAGCAGTGTGTAAACAAAAGCTGGAAATAGGAGAAATGTAAAGATTTCTTTGAATAAGCGAAGAGGGTAGAAGTTAAACATAATTAAAAAGCCTCTGGAATGTGTAGAAAGGTGGGGGAAGAAGGGAAGGCTGTGCAGGAAGGATGAGATAACGGACACCAGATGTTTTATTATCAGCTCAGAACAAATTTATCACCTCTGCTGGCACGAGCTGATTCGCTAAGGGAAGATATCTTGTTTTAAATCTCCCAATGGGATGACCTGGGGTGAAGGAAAATTCAAGTCACCCCTCTTCTCTTGTTCTGGACTATATAAGTTAGTGTTGCATTAAGTTCGATCTCTCTTCTCTGGCTGTGAACGACCGAAGGATCTCAACGGCACGCGAACAAGAGCAGGAAGTACTTCCTTTAAATATATGTATTGCATTCTATTATTACCTTGTTTAATTAAAACAGATTATTGTTTAACCTGGCATCTTGGTGTGTTTTTATGATTTCCCTCGTTGTTATGATTTTGCTTCTTTCGCCAAAAGACACACAGAGACAAGGTGGGTTCTAAAAACCCCCCTCCTTCTGCAACAAGTGGTGACCCCGACGTAGGGCGGAAAGGAGCACGGGAGGAGATCGCATCAGCAGCCAGCCAGCGGACGAAGTGTCCAGGGAAGGCACCTCGAAATAATTTCTGACAACTAAATACAGAGCTCTATACAAAAAATAAGGTAAGCAGATACCCGTTACACTCAAAATCTGTGATTTGGCTATATTCAAATTCTTAGAGTTGTCAGAAATATTTCTCAGTGCCGTAGTCATAGTAGATGGTAGGATGCAATGCATAGTTTTAGCATAAATAAATAAACATAAAATTGATAAAGCAAGAGTGAGTAGTCTCGTGGATTTTTCAGAATCACACGGCTGACTCGTTTGCTGCACGTGAAGCGGTGTAAAGAAAAGGTGAAAGGCCCCGTGAATTCTAGATATTCAGACGGTTAAACTCGCCGGGGAAGTTCAGTGGTTCTTAAAAGAAAAAGATTCCATCCAGAACAAAACAGAATAATACTCCAGCGTCATAGGACTGCAGTTTATTATATGTAAATCCAAGGGGAGATACGCAAATTTCAAAAAAACCATTTTGAAACGACCGGAATCTCGTTCTCTTGTTATGTGGGGTTAATCTAGAAGGCTAAACGTGACGATAAAGTGGTTCTGTTGACCTGGGTTCCGACTCCATGTGGACGCCACATAGCTGAAAAGCCGTGTTGAAGCGCGTCCAAAGGTCACGTTATCTGTTGAAATAAACATCGCACTATAAAAGCTGGATAGACTGTACGGGGAATAATTTTCTGTGAATAATTATTAATATATAGGTCAGATAAAAGACGCGAAGTTGAAGATTGTGGTTCTAAGCAAGTATATTTCTCCTCTCACAAGAGGGGGAATTTCATTCCTGGGGAGGTGCCGCCATCTGCTGGACTTATTTGGTAGTAATTTCTTGCATTATTACAGCTCACTGGCGCTTTTATCCAGAACGACTCACAATAAGTCTCCTCCACCAGGCATATACAATCAAAAACAAAACAAGATTATTAAAATATATCTGGTTAATAGAGCCAAAATATTTCAAGTACTACTCAACTGCCTTTTGATAAGCAACTCCATTGTTAGTACACATTTGGATTAAGGGCAGGGCAGTTAAATAAATACCTTAACTACGTTAGGATTAACGACAAGTATTGTCCATTATATTAATAAATACCACTGAACACAAAGCGACCTAGTCAGATATATAACATAAATCACCATGGAGGGACAGTTTAAAAAAATGATTTACACGTCCCAATTCCTGGCAGTTTCCGAGAGCAATGGGGACAAGCTGAAAGATTGATTCTCAGTGGAATAAAACAGAAAGACAGGAAGAAGGCTTGTGCCGACCTAGGGTTCCTGCATAAAAAAATGATAGAAGAGGACAGAGTGGGAGGAGATGACACTATAGGAATTTTAAGCTCAGCTCTGAATATTTATGAACGACAGCTTGTAAAAAAACTTGGGGACCTAAACAAACAGGAGCACGGATTATTAGGCCGGACAAAACTGAACAAAGAGAAGGAGGAGGTAGATAAAATGCGAAGGCTTTGTCATAATGCAGCACTCGCCATGAACGGTGTAGCTGGGACTCCCTTCGCAGCCAAAACTCCCCCAGTCCTGGTCGCGGTCCACACTCTCAGCAGAGAGGAGTTTCAACACCTTAGCGCTTTCCTGTCTCCTCATGACAGTATTGGGACGCACGTGTCAGCACAACCACCTACAGATGATCCAGGAATCCCCTTCAATCCCCCCTCATTTCTATTCCATTTGAAACAACCTCCCCCTTACTCTCCCCCTGTCTCAGGCACACACCCCAGGTCTAATCTACAGATGCCAATAATCAATGGGGGCTATAAATCAGACCAAGAAACAGCAGTGATAAAGGGGGGAACTTTACAATCGTGGGAAGGTTTCATTGACTCCTTAAGAAGTACCCGCCAGTAAAAGACGCAGGGGCGGGTTCAGAGGCAGAGCCAGAGGTAGAGGAGGGTTTGGAACAGCTCCAGGAGAGAACGAATATCAGCAGCAGGTGTGCTACACCTGTGGACGGGCCGACCACTGGTACAGGAATGCCCACAGGGGCCCACCACCACATGAGGTCGCCCAGGGAAACCCAGAATGTACGGGCCTGGCGGATCCATACATAGACATGACTGTAAAAAACTCGAAGCTAGCTAACCATTCCTTGTTGATTCAGGAGCGAGATATTCAAACTATCAACTCCCCCGTGTTCAACACGTCCATTTCAAGTAACCAAAGTCTCAGTCATAGGGTTTTCGGGAGAAATAGAGCGAAGTACCGCTCTCTACGCCATTAAAACACCGAAATAGCAGGCCAGATATTTTTCCATCAATACATTCTGGCACCTCAAAGTCCGGCTAACCTCATGGGAAGAGATGTTCTTATCAAAGCTAAAAGTTAGAGTTGTCGAGGATATTTCCAGGTGTCATTGACGGTATAATGCAATACATATTTTTAGAAAGCCTTAGTCAGATAAAGAAATACGAAGTCATTCTTGTTTCAAGAAAGCCCCCACCTTCTTCTGGAATGCCATCTCACACGGTTGGATAAACACAGAGGTGATTTATGAGAGAAGCTTGTGTGCAGGCAACTCCAGGGCACAGTGAGGAAAGAGAGAGAGACAAGAGAATTAAGATGTTTGAAAAGATTAGAAAGAGTAAAAGTTATATAAAATTAACTACTATTCTGGACAATGTCATATTGTTTTATGAGTAAAAAACATGAAATAAATATATTACTAGATATAAGACCTACATGCTTATTGGATTAATAGGGCGTGTCTGTCATAAACATTAGCGCTTAGATGGTATAAAGTGTTGAAATGTTCTCAAGAGTGGGAGTTTTCACAATGCTTTTTGGTTTTTATTGAGACAATTAAGTGGTAAGGACAGAAAACTGTTCCGTGATGATTTCTTAGGTTTAGCTTAGTAATGAAGATTACATTATGTGAGGAAACTTTTCCACCAATACTTCCTTTAGGGTTAAAAAATATATTCATTAACTGAGAATTGTACTTAATTAGAATTTTCAGAGGAACTTCATTGCATACAGTAACGTTGAGGGAAAGTAAAAAGAGGTTTACTGAGTATATGAAGTACATTCAAATTAAATATAATAGTGGATTATTCCCCCTTCCCCCGGTCATCCAAGTTATTTGACCCCATGAGGTCAAGAGTCATCTGTTAGACTACAATCTTGTGTAAGGACAATCATTGTTCTTTTGTCACATTTGAATCACATAAGAGTTCATTTTGCTAAATCAATTTTATCTTAATTTGTAGTTGGTGTTTGCTAACATTTTTAGGAACGACATAGACCCACACTGGGTCAAATTACATTACTGTGATCGGATTAGTGTGCTCTGCAGGGTTATTATTGTTAAGTATGGAGGGGTTCTTTCATAGTGTGTGGAATATGTGGTGCTTGAAACATCTAGGTATTTAAATGTATAGAGGAAAATGGTTTCCTGAAAGAATTAATTGGAGTAAACATGTTACAGTGGGTGTTGAAAAAACTTAGTTTGGGTAAATATGTCACAATGGATGAAACGATTATTAGAGGGAGTTTTTATAATATTATTAGTGGACATTAATTGTGTTGTTCAGATGACATTTAACATTTAAGACAGATAGTAAGATTAGGAAAATAGAGTGGAAAGGATTGGATTTATTTTACCTCAGTGTATTAGAATTAACTATAGGTAATGCGTCCCGGGACCTGGATTCTCTCTCTCTGTCTGTCATACGGCTGGGGCCCCAACCCTCCAAGCAGACAGAGGACCTATCCCAACCAGGAGACTCCTCCTCCATCGAACAGACAGAGAACCCAGAGCTCAACAACAACAACAACAAGACTGCAATAAGAACTGCATCCAGAACTATCTCCACCTGTGGCATCCAGAACCAAACAGCTTGCTGACAGGCAGAGATCTACTCTCATCAGTCCCTCAGAAAGGGAATGAAGTTCCAAGCTGAGCCACGAGATTTGGCACAAGAGCAAAGTATGGGACACAGAGCAGAATCTGCCCTCCATAAAGCAGCAGAGAGACTGTGAAGGAGGAGATGAAATGCAAAGCAGTGCAACAACAGTGGCCTGATGGGGGCGGCAGATGTAGCTGGGCGGATGGCTGCCTCAAAGAGTTACAGCGAGCTGATGGACAAAGGGGGAGGAGTCAGAGTCAGAGGAGTTGGTCGAGCAGAATGTGAGGAGGCCGGGGTCACGGCTTGAGATAAACCCAGAGGAGAGGAGAAGGGAATCAACGGGATGAGTGAGTTACACATGAACACACTTATTATAAGCGCACATTTAAAAGAAATTGAATTGACTTGATAAATAAGTAAAGATAAAAAGTTGTATTACCCATGAATTAATCAATTGGTAAATTAAAATAGAGTAAAGTAGAAACAGCACATTTGATTTTGTAGAAAGCCATATAATTGGAAGGAATGTGGGGTCACTGAACCCATCCTACTGTGATTCTTAGGTCTTACTTGCAGCTTCACAGGGAGCGCAAGGCATCATCTTATGAGTTTTAAAGACATGCTTCTCCACCTTCAAAGGGACATCCATTTTCTACCATAGGAGGGTTTAGGATGGACTTCTGTTTTTGGATCCATGAGTTGTTTCGTGTTCGGACGCCCTGGGTTCCACACACTGCTAAAGAATTTAACATTGTTTTTAAGTAGACCAGAATTGAAGATAAATGGGTTTAATGAGCTATGAAATGCAGAGCTACACAGATCCTAGTAATGTTTTGACACAAGATAATAAGTAAGTACAAAGTTTCTGAAGTAGATCTATTAGACATTTTAATATAGATTAGGTGTTAATAAACTGTAGTAGAGTACTATAGGAAGCGACATTTTTTGGCTAACACTTTTCAGGGAATGTGGGGAACAGCTGTTCCGATGAAAAGTTAGATGTAGCTTGAACATTATAGTTGTAATCGTGAATTAATTAATGATGGCGCTCCATATATGACAGATTTTTGTAGACAAAGGATACTTGCCCTATGCTGAAATATCAAAGTCTCTGCAGAGCACACACATGGCCAAAAAGACTGAGACCAACTGACCTTTGACCCTGACTGACAGTGTAACTTGAGAAGACACTGTCAAGGACTGACTCTGGGGTGACTCTGACCAAACTTGACTTTACAACCTGACAGTGTGAGTGTGAGTGTATGTCTGCATGTGATCAGTGCAACTGCATGATTTAAAAACAATGACTAATCAAGCATGCTTTTGGACTAACACATTATTCTGGGGCTTCCGTGGGAAATGAGAGGTTTTCCTACAAGTCCACAAAAATTGGAAAACCGTACAGGTGACCCGTTTCTAATCTACTTGATATTTCACTCCCCACAGGAGGTGGCAGTTTGCAGAATGTGAAACTCAAACTAAAACATGAAGATTCTGTTTCTTTTAGGACTGAAGGATGGAGAGAAACACTTAATTTCACTGAAGTGTTTACTGTGGAAATGATGGATGTATATTTGGGAAAAATGTTGGGTATTTTTTATAATCCCTTATTACCTGAAGGTTTTCTTCCCATACAGGATTTTGGTTACACATGAGTTATGTGTAAAAAGGGGGAGTGTAAACTTTACAATGTACATTTTTCATTTAGGGACTGAAAGGAACCTTCTGCCCCAACTCGGATGTTCAATCTGACCATTGATTGACAGTTTTAGAATGGACCTGCTCCATATCTGGGGATAAGATACTGTTTGATGAATGTTGACATGTTTCTAATATTGATTGAGTTATAACAGGTAACACAGATGCAGAATCAGTGGCCAAGGGCTACTGTGAGAGAGGTAATTTCAGAATGGAATACTGAGGAAGTTGACCGGTGAGTAATGTTTCAACAGGTATTAAAGTAACTGAGGTTTGAAATGTACAAAGAACATATTACAGTTAAAGCTAAAACATTGTAATGTAATGAGACCAAATGTAATTTAGACAACATCATGTAATTAGCCTGGTAAAGAAGTAAAAGCCATAGACTTTATTGTTTAGGTCATTATGGGGATATACATTTCATCTAAATTCATAATGGAAAGACATTTGATGACAGTTTGTTGGAATTCTGTATTCATTTTTTCAGCTTGATAATATCTAAGCACTGACAGGTGGAAGCAGTATCACCAGGAAATCATTCACTTTGTCAGTATCATGATTTTGGTTATTTTTTGAATCCATAACATTAGTGTGTTTCTTTACCAGAAACATGAGCAGTTCATATTATATTTAGATTTTAAATGGGATCTCAGGGATTTCATTAAGAATAACACAGACGCTTGTCAGAAACTCAGAGCTATTGAAATATGTTATTTGGTTCACCTAGAGATGTTGGAGTTTTGTTTTGTGGCCACACACCAAGTATTAAGATTCTGAAGCTGCACTGGCAGATAGGAGGTCTACATTTAATTTAGAAAACCTGTTCACAGACGTCTGTTATTTTTAAGAGACCCCACCAACAGGCTCCAAGCTGCTTACGCAATGGTGGGTCAAACAGCGGAGGGCCCCGGAGCCCTGAGCATAGGCTTGAGGGATTTGTATCAGAGTTCTCCACACAGGTTGGTGATGCCAAAGGGGGACACGAGACGCAGGAGGCGGACACAGCAGAGTTCGTCTGGCTGAAGGTCATCAGGACAAAGTGGCTCAACCCAGGCTCTCCGGCCCCGACCGAGTGACCCAGCGGATCTCTCATGCCGTCCGCGTGGGAGGAAAGGGGACAGCTCGTACCACGGGAGCCAGTGTGCGGCGAGGAAACCACCTGCTAGGACCGGGGATGACATCAGGATGGACGTGATCCTCGCAGAGGAGGGTCGACCCGGAAGCTGTCATCAGTGGACGGGAGGAGCAGGATCCGGAGGACATCTCTACAGCAGACGACTCGGAAGCGGCTGTCAGCGGACAAAGGGGGACTTGTCGAGGCAGCAGAGGAGTCTACTTCTCTCTGATCAGTTCCACCAGTGAAGGGAAAGCCGCATCTCCCCCACCCTATCAGCTGCCCTTGTTGGCGTATTCCTCTGAGGGGGGGGGGGGGGGCTGATGATTTCACCACACAAGGAGACTGCTTCCTAGTACTCAGATCGCCCCCTAATGGTTCCTTTACTGCCATGGAAGATGGTGTTCTGTTCCCAAACTTTCAAGTACTTTGGGTCTCAGTTTCTGATAGATTTATACAATATGGGGGACAGACACAGTAGAACAGAATGATAGTAGATATGTTTCAAAATGGCTTGTGTAAGTTTATCTCTTGAGAGATAAAAAGGGGGGGGGATTAATGATTATATCATCTGATATTTGGGAAGAGTGTTACAGTAGAAATGGCAGAAAGTCTTGTTGCATTTCCAGATATTGAAAGAGGCCCTGGAGTTTCTCTGGTAATTATCAATAGCAGCAGTTAAGTGAATACTGTTCTAACAATAACCTGTGTTTGTGTTTTGTATTGATTTTCTCTGTTTTATCCTTTCATAATGTGAGGACTAACTTGCTTCAAAACATTCCTGGGTGCCTGGGTGCCTGGGTGCTAAATAGGTTTTATTACTTTGGGGGAGGGGAAGTTAAGCAGGCTGGGTGGATGACAGTTCTTCTGCTTAAGATCTCCAGTATGTCATGTTTCAGAGAAGTCTACTTATCTTGAATGGTATATGTGTGTTTAATTACTTTATATATGTGTGTTTAATTACTTTGTATTAGTAATAGCAGTGTGTAAACAAAAGCTGGAAATAGGAGAAATGTAAAGATTATCTTTGAATAAGCGAAGAGGGTAGAAGTTAAACATAATTAAAAAGCCTCTGGAATGTGTAGAAAGGTGGGGGAAGAAGGCCTGTGCAGGAAGGATGAGATAACGGACACCAGATGTTTTATTATCAGCTCAGATACAAATTTATCACCTCTGCTGGCA
The DNA here is from genome assembly GCA_902827135.1 of Harpagifer antarcticus. Taxonomy (NCBI): domain Eukaryota; kingdom Metazoa; phylum Chordata; class Actinopteri; order Perciformes; family Harpagiferidae; genus Harpagifer; species Harpagifer antarcticus. The sequence continues at coordinate 31,829 of CADEHL010001341.1, forward strand.
CGAGCTGATTCGCTAAGGGAAGATATCTTGTTTTAAATCTCCCAATGGGATGACCTGGGGTGAAGGAAAATTCAAGTCACCCCTCTTCTCTTGTTCTGGACTATATAAGTTAGTGTTGCATTAAGTTCGATCTCTCTTCTCTGGCTGTGAACGACCGAAGGATCTCAACGGCACGAGAACAAGAGCAGGAAGTACTTCCTTTAAATATATTGTATTGCATTCTATTATTACCTTGTTTAATTAAAACAGATTATTGTTTAACCTGGCATCTTGGTGTGTTTTTATGATTTCCCTCGTTGTTATGATTTTGCTTCTTTCGCCAAAAGACACACAGAGACAAGGTGGGTTCTAAAAACCCCCCTCCTTCTGCAACAATGAGAGCGAACCTATCTCTCGCTCTGACATCTGGAAACGGAAATGCAGGTTTATTGCTTATAGATTATCAGAAATCATTTCAAAGGGACACAGACACATTGGATTAACCTATGGATTAACTTCAGCAGCGTTTTTATCGTTGTAATGCCATTGAAGACCAGTTTTGACCAGACAACGACCAAGGTAGTCCATGTTAGCGTTTTTAGCTACCTAGCGCCACATGTTTTGATGTCTGTTTTTGTTTATAAAGTCGAGTTCTTATCATACAGTGATAATGTATATACCAAACGATTCTGTGTCATCTCACGATGTGAATCGATGGGTTGGATGTGCAGAAAATATAAATAATAAGGGTTTTGTGAGTGATTTTCTGTGCAGTAATCTGTTAGCATGTTTAGCTCGTTGCTAATTCAGAGGCTTTCAGTTAGCATTGTGGGTTTTATTTAAAAAAAAAAAAATCAGTTAGCTGAGTTTCTTCCCGTTACATGGACATAACACATTCATAGTTTATTACATCTTAAGAAGCCCTCAGACACTTTTGCTTGCAGATGTTGTGATTCATGACCTTCCGTGGGTCAGAGTCCTGCATCGGGTCGGGTACCCAAAAAAGGTGATTCGCGGGTGGTATTTTTTCAATGCTTTTTTTCCGGGTTCGGTTCTGGGTAAAACAAAGATGATGCGGGTCGGGTCGCGGGTATTGCATAATAAATATATTAAAATAATAATAATTTAGTTTAATGTTTAAATCCTCAGACCTCTCCCCCGCGGGATCGCACATAATCATAACCTCATAGCCCGCCACATTGGAAATGGCTGAGGTGAAGCTCTCTAGCGGAGAATACAGCACTTTCAATAACACTTCCTCAAGAACGAAATCCAACGTCTTGGAGGCTTTTGGTTCCTATATGGAGAAAATAACCAACATCCCACACTTTTTGAGACAAATATGAAACTGCGTGTGTTAATAATTGCACGTTTTCACTGCTCATATATGCGGGTTCGGGTCGGGTTGTGGATCTTGTGCCGACGGGTCGGGTCGGGTTGCGGAACTAATTGGCAATATGTGCGGGTAGTGGGGCGGGTTCGGTATTGCACGTTGCGGGTGCGGGGCGGGAGCGGGTCTTGAAAATCAGACCCGTGCAGGACTCTGTCGTGGGTCCGTGGGGTTTAAGAGGTTTAGATGTTTAGGAAGTCCTCCAGCCATCTATTTAAATTGAAGCAGTTGGGCTTTCTGACTTTCCAGTTCATAAGAACGAGGCGTTTAGTTGAAAGACATGCTAGGGCTATACGTTTACTAGGGAACTGCTCCACTCTGTCGAAGAGAGCCTTTTCGATCATTTCTGGTGACCCGTAACAGTCCTGAAGACGAGACCATGCCATAATTAAGCCTCGAGCTGAGTCGTTGACATGGAACAGCTCTGTGAGACTGACCGTTGAGCGGCCCGACCAAGTAAGGAGACAGAGGCAGAACGTCCAAAATACAACCCGGTGTGGGCATTTATTACCTCATAAACATATGACATCTGTGGTGCACCCGGCAAACACGGTTGTTTCTCGAACCCTCCACTGTTGTCTAGCGGATGTAACTAAAATACAAGATGTCGGTATTTATATATATAAATATATATAGATATAATATGTGTCAGTGCAATTTATTTGGTATTAGCGTGACACCAGATCCAGCGTGTGGCCTTTGATGTGGGTGGGGCCCTGGACATGTTGCTTGATGCTGAAGCAGTCCAAAAGTGAGAGGAATTCAGCAGCGAATGTGCAGTTACTGGAGTCTACATGGATCACCGAGCAGGAGAGTTGATGGAGACATGGAGCAGAGAGAGGTGAGTAACTCAGACAGCTCAGACAGGAAGGTACTGGAAGCTTTAGGTGGGCGGTAAATGAGGGCAATCTAGAGCGGAGCAGACCCAGCCAGTTTGAAGACAACACACGCACATCGCCGTGCGACAGACCGTCTATCAGAAACAACTGCGGGGATAGGAGTTTCGGAGTAGAAAAACTTGCATCTGGATGCCCGGTGTATGTAGCGGGGACGACGCAGAAGCCCAAGGGATTTGATAACGGCAAGGCCAGTCGGGGATAGTGTGGTAGAAAAAGTTACGAAGTTCCAGCGAGGAGTATTGGAGCAGCATCACAAGAAGCCAGGCAGCTAGCAGCTAGCACCATTAGCCCTGCAGAAACCGGACCTCGAACCTCGGCAGCGGTGATGGAAAACAGCCCAGTTGGAATGGCCGGACTGAGGGAGGGTTTGTGGATAGTCCTGGGAGTGTGGCAGAGAGGAGCCCAGTCGGAGAATTCCGGAACGGGGACTACGCTGATAGCAGAGCATGATGGTGAGCTCGTTTTGCTAATAGCAGGATGGCAGAGGCTAAGAGCTAAACAGCAGCCAAACATAGTCGGCTGAGCAACGGAGATGGCAGAAACACAACACCAGAGGAGAACAATCTTTCCGCTGTGTATGGGAATTAAATAGATTGATGGCAGGGAGATGGTAGCTTGGAAAACATGAATAGATGTATTTAACGGAGGAAGGGAGGTCTCGAATCCCCTCTCCGTTGTAAATTGAAACGGGGGAGTGGAAATGTGTCCGGGGCTTCCGCCGGAAGCGCCGAGGACTTGAGCCCCTCCTCCGTGGGCACTCGGATTTTTTAAAACTTCATTTTTGATTATTTTAAGATATAATTGACCGTTTTCTTTACTTTGTTTTGCTTTCCACGGGTGGGGGGCGCATGGCAGGCCGCCTATGAGCTCCCAAATTCGGCCTGGAACCTCCGGGAATTGTAGGCTAAGCTCCATAAACTGACAAAGTCACCCAGAAATGTCATTTAATAGCCCAAAAATATATAATACAAATACGTTTAAATAGTAAAAGGTAGAAATGTGCTCCTAATTACCCGGAATTTGATTTATATAGCCCCATGATAGTGAATAAAAATCATTTTCATGGGAAAAAAGTGTTAAAATGCCTGATTAATATGTTTGTAATGCTGGCAGCAGACTCACTGCTGGAAGCAGGGTCCCACGGTCCCAGGCAGAGCTCCAGGCTGATGCACAGGGTCCCACGGCCCCAGGCAGAGCTCCAGGGTGATGAACATGGCTTTATTACCCCGGAATGAGTGTGTGAAAGCCGGGTAAAGTGTTCCTGCAGCCCCTCCATAACGGTAATAATGGTTAGAAATCATTTCCAGGGCAGAAAGCTGTTTTTGACTCATGAAATGTACAAGAACATAAGGGCAGCACAGTCACTGCTGTTAGCAGGGTGTCAGCTTCGTGGACCCCACATTTAAACGGAAATGTCCAGGATATTGACATAGCATATTTATATACAGAATGATGATTATTTTACCCTCAGATCAGTGCTTTTATGCGGGTATTATCAGTGCTTTTATGCGGGTGTCAGCTTCGTGGACCCCACATTTAAAAGGAAATGTCCAGGATATTGACATAGCATATTTATATCCAGAATGATGATTATTTTACCCTCAGATCAGTGCTTTTATGCGGGTATCACTGCTGTTAGCAGGGTGTCAGCTTCGTGGACCCCAGATGTAATGTACATGATCCACGGGGTTGACACAGACACATGCATAGAGCATCTCCAAGTGTTGAATGTATGTAGGTACAGTTGGTCAAATTTGTCCTGTCGGTGGCAGGGACTTTGCATTATAAGTTGACGTCACATTTCCATTGTGCGGACATTTGTACATTTGAAGGACAAATCCCATGTTAACTCTGTCCATAAGGCAGACCTTTTCCTTACACATCTGCGACCCACTCGAAACGGGTCCCCGACCCACTTTTGGGTCGCGACCCACCAGTTGAGAACCACTGGTCTAGAGCCTTTAATATTGCTGGGCAAATCTCATCCATACCTGGCGCTGTGATATTGGGATATAGTTAAAGCTTCCCTATAATCTTCCAACTTTTCATTATCTATCGACAACATTTTGGATGTGTTTGGGAGCCCTTCAAAGTGCCTGACAGTATCAGGATATCAGCAGCTCTCCTCCTGCGCTGAACACTCTGAAACCCTGTGTCCCTTTCCTGAGTCATCTGGGGGCTGCCAGAACTTTCTTGAGGCGAACAAACAGTCAATCTCATTGGCCTTCCCAATCTCTTGCCTCTATGTCGTTTTTGTTTCAAAATAACCCTGGAACAACCAGGCCCAGAAGGCTAAATGACCTAATCCATTGTCTAGAAGCAAGTTGGCTTCATTGATCCTTTGACCATAACTCTGAGGAGCCACTCCCACAATGTAACTTATCAGCATGGCCCGCTTGGTTTCAATACTTCACGAAAAATGTTAATCTTTTAAGAATCTTTACACTTTAAAACCACTCTTGATGAGAAGGAAAAAGTGGCCACCATAATCAAATAAGATGATGTCAATGCTGGGAATTACGAAAAAAATAAGTTGCATGGAAGTGATGAAGACTGAGATGAAGATGACTGCAGAAAACAAAGTAGAGCTTAGGGATTTCAGTCTTAGCTAGAGAGAAAGTAATAGTAGGGGCAGGACGGATGAGAAGAGATATATCAGCTGTAGAACAGAGAGCTTTGCCAGAACACAGCAGCTTCTCAACACGTCTCTCTGCAGATGGAGACTTCCCTTCTCTGCTTTCCAGAACTCTTCAACAAATCCTGCAGGAAGCCTACGCCAGCTCAGTCAGATGTACTGCTCGCTTACTTCCTGCTGTCCTTCATCGCTCTGATCACTGCAGCTCTCAACCTGCTGGTCATCATCTCTATCTCCCACTTCAGGCACAGACAAACTTTCAGCTTAAGCTTGTATATGTTCATGACTTTTACTGCTGTTTGTTTGTACAAGCTAACATTGATAATTGTATTTATGGTGCAATTCTTCCTTTCAGGCAGCTCCACACCCCCACTAGCCTCCTCATCCTCTCCCTGGCTGTCTCAGACTTCCTTGTGGGCCTCATTTTGATGCCTGTTGAAATCCTTTTAACAGAGGCTTGCTGGTACTTGGGTGACCTGATGTGTGCTCTGTATTGTATTATTAATTTTATCATTACCTCTTCTACGGTTGGAAACATGGTGCTCATATCCATTGATCGTTATTTTGCTATTTGTGACCCTCTACATTACACCACCAGAGTAACTCTGAACAGAACAAAAATCTGCATCTGTCTGTGTTGGATTTGCTCTGTTATCTATAATTGTCTCATTTTAAAGGACTTTCTGAGACAACCTGATTCACATAAATCTTGCCATGGAGAGTGTGTAGTTGTCCTTAACAATATCACAGGAGCTGTTGACTTAGTTGTTAACTTTATTGCCCCCATTACTGTTATCATAGTTCTGTATATGAGAGTGTTTGTGGTGGCTGTGTCTCAGGCTCGAGCCGTGCGTTCTCATGTTATAGCTGTCACTATGCAACGTTCAGTTGGTGTTACTGCTAAGAAATCTGAGATGAAAGCAGCCAGGACTCTTGGTGTTGTTGTCCTTGTGTTTCTAATATGTTTTTTTCCATTTTACACTCCATCCCTTATAGGTGAGGATATTGAAACTGGTAGTTCAATCTCACCCATTGTAATCTGGTTGCTGTTTTTTAACTCTTGTCTGAACCCAGTGATTTATGCCTTCTTATACCCCTGGTTTAGAAAATCGATCAAGCTCATTGTTACCCTTAAGATACTTCAGTCTTACTCGTGTGATTCTAAAATACTGTAATGACGGACTGAGATATATTCTAAAAAACCTCTGTTCAGATGGACATAGTGTTGCTATTGTTGCTGAGTCAGAATGCAATGTGAAATGGCTGAAGAAAGATTAGACATTATTTAATGCAGTAAAACATATGTAACTAATGATATGTTCAATTGTTAATGTTGTAGACAATATGCAGTACAGACTGATTGAGTATGTCGTTGGCAGAAGGTGAGTGTGCAACTTCAAACAAAAAGACTGAGCTGTCGTGTGTGTGTGTGTGTGTGTGTGTTGCAGTAGAATATTTGAATGTATTAATGATTTGGGTAAAACTGTAAGCTGGATTTTGATGCAAGCACATGTGACTTTTGAGAGACCATATGGACTTTTAAGGACAAAGGGCCAGCGGGGGAAGGTGGCCGCATGTCTTGACTTGCACTGTATGCAAATGCTCTCGCCACCTGTGATTGGGAGAACTTAAGATTTGAGGTGTTGGGGATATTTGGGCTGCCAATCAAATTGGGGGGATCGGATGACCCCTCCCATTGCTTAAGCATAAATGCAGAAGACACAACTGGATTCAGTCTCTTTCTGCTGGCTGGCTGACGTGATCACCAGGTAATTTGGGTTCCCAAGTATATTGTATTGAATGTATATTGTATTGTATGTATTATTGTATTGAATGTAATGATTTGTGGTGCATTGTAATATTGCCATTAAAGTAGAGTATTGTTGACTTGGTGGCACTGAATTCCTTCCATATGAAACAGCTCTAGACGGACGCGGAGAGATTTGAAACGTGGAGCGTAAATCCATTTCAATATCTAACAGTGTGTGTGTGTGTGTGTGTGTGTGTGTGTGTGTGTGTGTGTGTGTGTTTGTTTGTGTGTGTGTGTGTGTGTGAGAGAGAGCGAGAGAGAGAAAAAGGAGAGAAGGTTTTTACTGACACATAACAGATTTGGTTCCCCAACACACTGATGATACAATATAACAAGAACAAAAATAAATCTTGTTGAGTGCTAACACATGTTTATTTTACCATTGCTCATGAAAATGTACATGTACTGTCTGTTGCAATAATGAGGGATTCAAATGTAGAAAAACATTCATAATATTTAGGCTGACAATAAGAATTAAAGCTTCAAGCAGCGATGATCGGGACTTCGCTAGGGCTGCTCGATTAAGGCAAAACTCATAATCACGATTATTTTGGTCAATATTGATATCACGATAATTAAATACGATTATTCATTGACTTTGAAAACATCCATTTATTGAACTTTAAAAAAAAAAATAATAGTCATTTGAACAGTATCTTTTTAACAGTTGATTACCCTGAACTTTAAGTATAATTCAACTGAAAAACCAATACAATATAAATAAAATATCTAATTTCTTATATCTAAATTTAAATAAATAATGTAAAATTCATAAATACCAATAAAGAAGATCAACAAATATTTTGGGAGGCACTTCCACAACCTACTAAACATAATAATTATAATAAATAAAAATGTATTAGATTATTGGCAAAGTATTCAGCTGAAGCCACATCTTTTTCAACTTCTCCACGGCCTTTGTCATAAAGGGCAGGCCAGGGTTCAAGTTATGTGGGAGCCAATGGGAGCTGAGCTCCCATGAGGAGGGTCTGAGCTCCCATTAACGCAGGGAAATCATACATCTGTTGGGGTCGCTAATACATGACCAACAACCATTATTTTAATCACAAATAATGCATGTGTCAATGTAATGAGTATTACATTACATTACATTGCATTTAGCTGACGCTTTTATCCAAAGCGACTTACAATAAGTACATTCGACCAGGAAGACACAACCTTGAAGAAAACAGAATCATATAAGTACATCAGGTATCATAGAGCCAAACATTTCAAGTGCTACTCAACTGGCTTTAGATAAGCCAGTCCTTTATTAGTATATAAGTGCCTTGTTAGTAATTATATCGCTCGAAGTGGAGTCGAAAGAGATGAGTTTTCAGTATGCGCCGGAAGATGTGCAGGCTTTCTGCTGTCCTGATGTCCATGGGGAGCTCATTCCACCATTTTGGAGCCAGGATAGCAAACCCACGTGTTTTTGCTGATGGGAACTTGGGTCCCCCTCGCAGCGAGGGTGCAGCGAGTCGTTTGGCTGACGCAGAGCGTAGTGCACGTGCTGGGGTGTACAGTTTAACCATGTCCTGGATGTAGGAAGGGCCAGATCCATTCGCAGCATGGTATGCAAGTACCAGTGTCTTGAAGTGGATTCTAGCAGTTACCGGGAGCCAGTGAAGGGAGCGGAGGAGCGGAGTGGTGTGGGAAAATGTTGGAAGGTTGAAGACCAGACGAGCCGCTGCATTCTGGATGAGCTGCAGAGGTCGGATGGCACATGCAGGTAGACCAGCCAGGAGGGAGTTGCAGTAGTCTAGGCGTGAGGTGACGAGAGCCTGGACCAGAACCTGCGTGGCTTTCTGGGTCAACTGGGGACGAATCTTCCTGATGTTGTACAGCGTATATCTGCAGCAACGGGTTGTAGCAGCGATGTTTGCAGTGAAGGACAGGTTGTTATCTAGGATCTGTTAGATATTGAAAGGGATTTACGCTCCACGTTTCAAATCTCTCCGCGTCCGTCTAGAGCTGTTTTATATGGAAGGAATTCAGTGCCACCAAGTCAACACATAATCTACTTTAATGGCAATATTACAATGCAACACCATCGATACAATCATTACATTCAATACAATAATACATACAATACAATATACATTCAATACAATATACTTGGGAACCCAAATTACCTGGTGATCACGTCAGCCAGCCAGCAGAAAGAGAGAGAATTCAGTTGTGTCTTCTGCCTTTATGCTTAAGCAATGGGAGGGATCATCCGATCCCTCCCCTTTGATTGGCAGCCCAAATATCCCACACCCCAAATCTTAAATTCCCCCACTCACAGGTGGCGAGAGCATTTGCATACAGTGCAAGTCAAGACATGCGGCCACCTTCCCCCGCTGGCCCTTTGTCCTTAAAAGTCCATATGGTCTCTCAAAAGTCACATGTGCTTGCATCAAAATCCAGCTTACAGTTTTACCCAAATCATTAATACATTCAAATATTCTACTGCAATCCCCCTTTTGATTTAAATTTAATAAATCAACTACTTTCAAGACATTCACATTCGTTCTGGGATTCAGACTATTTAAACGTTCAGAAATGGCTCCACATATCAACTTCATACGACCGTGTTAGAAATACCAAAATATGTAAATAACTCCATACATCATAAGGTATAACCTTCACAGTGGTGATTCAATTAATCTGTAATCTGCAAAATTGCAGTGTCTTCAAGCTTTAACATTACTTCATGTATACTTCATTCCGCTTTAGTCAAAATGAGATATTTAGGAGACAGCAAGTCTGTCTTCTCATAAATATCAACAACCTGAAATGCCCTGCCTCCTATCATAAGAAGAGGCAGCTGCAAGGTCATATACAGTTCAGAGCCACACATGATATCAGTGCATTAAAACTTCCCAAAGAGTGGAGACAACATTATGTCTCCAACATATCCCTCCTGTTTATACTCCGGAATAACATAGACCTTGGAAAAATACAAATGATTGTAAAAGATCAAAAATTCATATACAAAAGTACCCAAACGGCTGAGGTAGGTAGATTGTATAGGCACATGTTTTAATGTAATCCCCATGGTCTAATTCTTTCTCTGTACATCGTCAGTTTCTATCCCTCAGACCCGTTACTGTTTCCCTGCTCACGTCCACTCTTTAAATTCTACTGGGTTCTGTTGGTTTCTTCACTGGTTTGAGACAAGTGCCCTTATTGGAAATCACCTCCCTTTGTAGCCAGACTTCACCACAGTAGAGGCGAGTTTCTGTCTTTTAGGTTTAAACAGCTTCAGTCAGATGTATCCAGGATGGTCTCTCCGCCACTCTAACTGCAGTCGATGTAGACAGGAGTGCTTGGTAGGGACCCTCCCCCTTTGGCGAGTGCCTGCTCTTCCTCTTTATCGCTCTGGTGAACACTCACTCTCCTGGTTTCACTGTCTGCGTAGTGTCAGGTACTTCCATCCGTGGCGAGACCCGGAACTCCTGATACTGCGTCCTTGGATACGCTTCCCACACCGTGGAGTCGCCACCCTTGCTTGGACAGGTACAGCAGGCCCAGCACGAGGAGGAGGATGACAGCTTTCACACATCCTTCCTGGAGGTTTCCCCACTGCTCACTGATTCCAGTGGTACCAGATGTCTCCTTTCCCTTCCAAGCGGACAGCGTGAGATGTCCTCACCCGATGGGGTCCAGAGAACCTGGGTCTCAGCCACTTGGGTCTGATGTCCCCCTTTTGCCTCTGTAACCTGTGTGGAGAAATCTGATACAAATCCCTCAAGCCTACGCTCAGGGCTCCTGATTGACATAAGAGCTAGAGGCAATGCGTCTAACCATTTCATGCCTGTCTCTTCACATGTGGTCTTATATCTAGTAATATATTTTATTTCATGTTTTTTACTCATAAAACAATATGACATTGTCCAGAATAGTAGTTAACTTTATATAACTTTTACTCTTTCTAATCTTTTCAAACATCTTAATTGTCTTGTCTCTCTCTCTCTCTCTCCTACATACTTTTTCCCAACTTCACTCGTGATATTTTAACCACCTTTTATCCTTCTGAGCAAGATATCACTTCAACACATTTAATATCTTGCCCTGTCCATCTATTTCAGTCTTCTTTTATCCATCTGTTTTCTTTTCTCTTCAGCCTTCAACAACCTTTTCTTATTTCCATTTCTAACCAGTCTTTTACTTATAATCTGTCTCTTTCCTAGGACAGGTAAATACATCCTGCTACTGTAGTGTTCACAAATAAATCTCCATGCAAACTGCTACTGTACACTCAAAAGTGATCTGTTTCATTTTGAAAAGTCAGCTTTTTGAAAACCAACATGGCTCAGTTCAAAATTTTGTTTCAAAACAAAACTCCTCATCTCTTCCCGACATGATTTGACATAAAGATGATTTGCTACCACTATTTTTCATTGTGATATTTGTTCAAACAGAGACTGCATCTGTCTCTGGATTTAAATATATGCCTGATGGCAGTATATGCATAAAAATAAAAATAAGTGTCCAGGTTTTTAACCTCTGTCATTAAAGGACTGTATAAAAATAAGACATGTCATCTGATTAATCTAAAATCAGACTTTAACAGATAATTTGTGTAGTACATCCCACCATTTTTAGGGACGCCTAATTAACATTCTCAAATCTTCAATTAACTTGACCTAAAAAGCTAAAACAGTGCTGTTTTATGATACCTAAAAAAATACTAAAATAGATTTTAGACTATAAAAATGTAAATATGAAATTAATAGTTTCCACTCTGTCCAGTGTAACACTGACCCATTGTCTAACAACCCCCCCTTTTCTGAAAAAGAATCCCATTTACTGTGTTTTCATTTTCAGAAACATCAAGAAAGAATGGTAATGCATAGGATGCAGAGGCGAGAGCTGTGACCTGGGAACTTTACGACCCTGGCGTCCTGCTTCAAAGTGTCCTCATAGCTGTCATTTACGACACTGGCCTCCTGCTTCATCGTAAATGAAGTTTGGGCTCAGTTTGAGATTTGTGATCTGAGTTAGAGACAACATTATTTTGCATTGTTCTAGGGAACAGAAGAGTGTTAACTTCATCTGTTTTTATGGGGCTGTGGATTGCCATTGCACCCGGGAGATTTTGGTCTGTGACGGGAGGAATTCTAATTCCAATCATTGCGAGGGCAGCATTGTGACAAACCCTCCTCAATCTATCTAGTGCCTGCGTCTGTTTGTTCCATTTGCTACGAGCAAACCATCTGGGTTTCTGTTCGTTTAGGTGTGCAAGTTGCTTTACAATCTGTCTTTCATATACATTCAATGCTGTGCCCAAATTACCTATGGTGTCGTCATCTCCCACTCTATTCTCTGTTATCATTTTATCATGTAGGAATCGGAGATCAGTACAAGCCTTTTCTTTAGCCCCCTGTTTGATACCGCTTAAAATCAATCTCTTAATCTGTTCCCATTGCTCCCGGTAACTCCCTGGAATTTCAGAATCGTTTTTAGCATTCTGTCGTTCCATATTCACTTCGCTTTTATTTATCTGACTCAATTAATATGTGCTCACATGTATTAATATACTGGGCTATTGTCGTAGTTACTATTAACTCAATACCGGTCAGCAATGTAATGTTTAAACTCAGCGCTTGAAGCTAAATTCATATAAAAATGTCAAAGGTGTACTACCCCCTTTCAGCCACTAGATGGCAGCAGCAGACCACAAATGAGCCTCACTCATCCGAGTGCTTTTTTGAGATCCGCCGATATTGAGTAATTACCATAAAACAGACCTCCGGCTTTAAGCTTTCAGCGTTCGTCTGTCCTGTAAAAACTCCCAGTTTTTAGACGGCGATCCGATCTGAAATATCGGATTTCCAGGTCTGTCGTGCGGGAATCAAACCTCTCCAACCCACAGCCTGCACCGGCTCTACGCCACTGTGGACTAAAATACCTACAGATCCGCGCTAAACTGCTCTTATGTACGCTACGCAGGACTTTGGTCTATCTACGATCAACGACTATGTTTGTTATATAATAAAATATGCATTGTATATTCCCTTTAAACTTTAAAAACACCGTGAAACGCCTTCAGACAATCCTAAAATTTTAGTGTATTCAATCACAGACAATCGATTTTCATAACAGGCGTCTGTAAGTACCTTAGAGTTATGCAGGGCCCTGCAGATTGTCTGAAGTGTTTAAAAGCGCTTATTCCCGACCCAATCCGGTCGTCTGAATTCCTCCTCAGCTCGTTATCTTGCACGTCGGGACACCATTTGTTAGATATTGAAAGGGATTTACGCTCCACGTTTCAAATCTCTCCGCGTCCGTCTAGAGCTGTTTTATATGGAAGGAATTCAGTGCCACCAAGTCAACACATAATCTACTTTAATGGCAATATTACAATGCAACACCATCGATACAATCATTACATTCAATACAATAATACATACAATACAATATACATTCAATACAATATACTTGGGAACCCAAATTACCTGGTGATCACGTCAGCCAGCCAGCAGAAAGAGAGAGAATTCAGTTGTGTCTTCTGCCTTTATGCTTAAGCAATGGGAGGGATCATCCGATCCCTCCCCTTTGATTGGCAGCCCAAATATCCCACACCCCAAATCTTAAATTCCCCCACTCACAGGTGGCGAGAGCATTTGCATACAGTGCAAGTCAAGACATGCGGCCACCTTCCCCCGCTGGCCCTTTGTCCTTAAAAGTCCATATGGTCTCTCAAAAGTCACATGTGCTTGCATCAAAATCCAGCTTACAGTTTTACCCAAATCATTAATACATTCAAATATTCTACTGCAGATCACACCCAGATTCCTTGCAGTCTGAAACGGGGAAACAACAGAGGTGCCGATGTTGATTGTCAGGTCAAGAGTGGGACAATCTTTTCCCGGAAGGAAAAGCAGTTCAGTCTTGTCAAGGTTGAGCTTGAGGTGATGAGCAGACATCCACTGAGAGATGTCAGCTAGACAAGCAGAGATGCGTGCGACGACCTGGGTCTCTTAGCGGGGAAAGGACAGAATTAATTGGGTGTCGTCAGCGTAGCAGTGGTATGAAAAACCATGCGGGCTAATGACTGATCCGAGTGAGTTTGTGTTCAGGGAGAAGAGGAGGAGACCAAGAACAGAGCCCTGAGGGACCCCTGTAGTTAATTGACAAGGGTCGGACTCGAACCTTCTCCAAGTTACCCTGTAGGTACGGTCTTTGAGGTATGAGGTGAGGATTATTTACGTTAACATACGCATCGTATTCTCTCTTGAATGACAATATGCTGCACTTCACCTCCAAGGTGCGCAATCAATTATTGGCAATCTATGCCTGTGAGCGTGCTGCGCGAGCAGAGATGATGTGTTATGGGGTGTGCGTAGTTGAACCTTTCCATATTTAAGTTTGTAGCAAGTAGATGACTGCTGCTGCTGCTGCTGCTGCTGTGTGTGTGTGTGTGTTGTTGTGTGTGTGCGCGCGCATACGGTAGTTTTAAAGACCCCCATGAAGCTCAGATTATAACTCGAACCCTGGGGCAAGCAGTGCAGATCTGGTGAAATGAGGCCGAGATGGCATCGTGTAACGCTTGTCCATATTTTCTTTTTTTACATTTATATTTTATTAGACATTTTCAAAGACAAAAACATACGGACAAGGACATGGCTCACACACACCACAAACAGAACAGGACAATAACATGAAGGGTGGGGGGAAGGGGGATTGCAGTGTTACATTTGATGCATGCATAAGGCTTTCTATATATACATGATTTGCTTCATAATATAGATATACTTCATTGTTTCCTCATTATTATTATTATAAAACAAAAACATTTATAATAGATAAATAAATAGATAAATAGTAAAATAAATAAATATATATGCACACATATATATATATACACACTCAAATACACATCTCTTCCTTTTCTGATTAATTCACCTATTCATTCATTTCCCATTTAATTTAATTTCCTTTATTATTATTAACATTATTGTTCTGTTTCTCCATAGCTTATTTCTCTTTATTTATTAATATTATTATAATTATTATATGTATTATTGGCAGCCGAGACGGTTTGAGTCCAGGAAAGCCCTTATCTCATCCCAGAGCCTGTTTTCTGGCTTAACCAAATATAACAGGGAGAAAGCAGCTTCTTCCGACCCCAAGCCTGTTTTTCAGGTCTCAAGCTAGAAAATGACATTCCCAGAACAAATGACCATATCTTCTCAAAGTAATGATAAACCTGTGAGTTGGATGTAAAAAAGTCAGAATCAATGTAGATGTTTTTTATCTTTATAACCGCTAGAACCAATGGAATCGAAGGGGGGTTTTCACATAGACACCAACATTAACACAAAAGGGTGGGGGCTTTGCGCATGTAGTTTTGCATGAGAGCGAACCTATCTCTCGCTCTGACATCTGGAAACGGAAATGCAGGTTTATTGCTTATAGATGATCAGAAATCATTTCAAAAGGACACAGACACATTGGATTAACCTATGGATTAACTTCAGCAGCGTTTTTATCGTTGTAATGCCATTGAAGACCAGTTTTGACCAGACAACGACCAAGGTAGTCCATGTTAGCGTTTTTAGCTACCTAGCGCCACATGTTTTGATGTCTGTTTTTGTTTATAAAGTCGAGTTCTTATCATACAGTGATAATGTATATACCAAACGATTCTGTGTCATCTCACGATGTGAATCGATGGGTTGGATGTGCAGAAAATATAAATAATAAGGGTTTTGTGAGTGATTTTCTGTGCAGTAATCTGTTAGCATTTTTAGCTCGTTGCTAATTCAGAGGCTTTCAGTTAGCATTGTGGGTTTTATTTTTAAAAAAAAATCAGTTAGCTGAGTTTCTTCCCGTTACATGGACATAACACATTCATAGTTTATTACATCTTAAGAAGCCCTCAGACACTTTTGCTTGCAGATGTTGTGATTTCATGACCTTCCGTGGGTCAGAGTCCTGCATCGGGTCGGGTACCCAAAAAAGGTGATTCGCGGGTGGTATTTTTTCAAATGCTTTTTTCCGGGTTCGGTTCTGGGTAAAACAAAGATGATGCGGGTCAGGTCGCGGGTATTGCATAATAAATATATTAAAATAATAATAATTTAGTTTAATGTTTAAATCCTCAGACCTCTCCCCCGCGGGATCGCGCATAATCATAACCTCATAGCCCGCCACATTGGAAATGGCTGAGGTGAAGCTCTCTAGCGGAGAATACAGCACTTTCAATAACACTTCCTCAAGAACGAAATCCAACGTCTTGGAGGCTTTTGGTTCCTAGATGGAGAAAATAACCAACATCCCACACTTTTTGAGACAAATATGAAACTGCGTGTGTTAATAATTGCACGTTTTCACTGCTCATATATGCGGGTTCGGGTCGGGTTGTGGATCTTGTGCCGACGGGTCGGGTCGGGTTGCGGAACTAATTGGCAATATGTGCGGGTAGTGGGGCGGGTTCGGTATTGCATGTTGCGGGTGCGGGGCGGGAGCGGGTCTTGAAAATCAGACCCGTGCAGGACTCTGTCGTGGGTCCGTGGGGTTTAAGAGGTTTAGATGTTTAGGAAGTCCTCCAGCCATCTATTTAAATTGAAGCAGTTGGGCTTTCTGACTTTCCAGTTCATAAGAACGAGGCGTTTAGTTGAAAGACATGCTAGGGCTATACGTTTACTAGGGAACTGCTCCACTCTGTCGAAGAGAGCCTTCTCGATCATTTCTGGTGACCCGTAACAGTCCTGAAGACGAGACCATGCCATAATTAAGCCTCGAGCTGAGTCGTTGACATGGAACAGCTCTGTGAGACTGACCGTTGAGCGGCCCGACCAAGTAAGGAGACAGAGGCAGAACGTCCAAAATACAACCCGGTGTGGGCATTTATTACCTCATAAACATATGACATCTGTGGTGCACCCGGCAAACACGGTTGTTTCTCGAACCCTCCACTGTTGTCTAGCGGATGTAACTAAAATACAAGATGTCGGTATTTATATATATAAATATATATATATATCTATATATATAGATATATATATATATAATATGTGTCAGTGCAATTTTATTTGGTATTAGCGTGACACCAGATCCAGCGTGTGGCCTTTGATGTGGGTGGGGCCCTGGACATGTTGCTTGATGCTGAAGCAGTCCAAAAGTGAGAGGAATTCAGCAGCGAATGTGCAGTTACTGGAGTCTACAAGGATCACCGAGCAGGAGAGTTGATGGAGACATGGAGCAGAGAGAGGTGAGTAACTCAGACAGCTCAGACAGGAAGGTACTGGAAGCTTTAGGTGGGCGGTAAATGAGGGCAATCTAGAGCGGAGCAGACCCAGCCAGTTTGAAGATAACACACGCACATCGCCGTGCGACAGACCGTCTATCAGAAACAACTGCGGGGATAGGAGTTTCGGAGTAGAAAAACTTGCATCTGGATGCCCGGTGTATGTAGCGGGGACGACGCAGAAGCCCAAGGGATTTGATAACGGCAAGGCCAGTCGGGGATAGTGTGGTAGAAAAAGTTACGAAGTTCCAGCGAAGAGTATTGGAGCAGCATCACAAGAAGCCAGCCAGCTAGCAGCTAGCACCATTAGCCCTGCAGAAACCGGACCTCGAACCTCGGCAGCGGTGATGGAAAACAGCCCAGTTGGAATGGCCGGACTGAGGGAGGGTTTGTGGATAGTCCTGTGAGTGTGGCAGAGAGGAGCCCAGTCGGAGAATTCCGGAACGGGGACTACGCTGATAGCAGAGCATGATGCTGAGCTCGTTTTGATAATAGCAGGATGGCAGAGGCTAAGAGCTAAACAGCAGCCAAACATAGTCGGCTGAGCAACGGAGATGGCAGAAACACAACACCAGAGGAGAACAATCTTTCCGCTGTGTATGGGAATTAAATAGATTGATGGCAGGGAGATGGTAGCTTGGAAAACATGAATAGATTTATTTAACGGAGGAACGGAGGTCTCGAATCCCCTCTCCGTTGTAAATTGAAACGGGGGAGTGGAAATGTGTCCGGGGCTTCCGCCGGAAGCGCCGAAGACTTGAGCCCCTCCTCCGTGGGCACTCGGATTTTTTAAAACTTCATTTTTGATTATTTTAAGATATAATTGACCGTTTTCTTTACTTTGTTTTACTTTCCACGGGTGGGGGCGCATGGCAGGCCGCCTATGAGCTCCCAAATTCGGCCTGGAACCTCCGGGAATTGTGGGCTAAGCTCCATAAACTGACAAAGTCACCCAGAAATGTCATTTTAATAGCCCAAAAATATATAATACAAATACATTTAAATAGTAAAAGGTAGAAATGTGCTCCTAATTACCCGGAATTTGATTTATATAGCCCCATGATAGTGAATAAAAATCATTTTCATGGGAAAAAGTGTTAAAATGCCTGATTAATATGTTTGTAATGCTGGCAGCAGACTCACTGCTGGAAGCAGGGTCCCACGGTCTCAGGCAGAGCTCCAGGCTGATGCACAGGGTCCCACGGCCCCAGGCAGAGCTCCAGGGTGATGAACATGGCTTTATTACCCCGGAATGAGTGTGTGAAAGCCGGGTAAAGTGTTCCTGCAGCCCCTCCATAACGGTAATAATGGTTAGAAATCATTTCCAGGGCAGAAAGCTGTTTTTGATTCATGAAATGTACAAGAACATAAGGGCAGCACAGTCACTGCTGTTAGCAGGGTGTCAGCTTCGTGGACCCCACATTTAAAAGGAAATGTCCAGGATATTGACATAGCATATTTATATACAGAATGATGATTATTTTACCCTCAGATCAGTGCTTTTATGCGGGTATCATCAGTGCTTTTATGCGGGTGTCAGCTTCGTGGACCCAACATTTAAAAGGAAATGTCCAGGATATTGACATAGCATATTTATATACAGAATGATGATTAGTTTACCCTCAGATCAGTGCTTTTATGCGGGTATCACTGCTGTTAGCAGGGTGTCAGCTTCGTGGACCCCAGATGTAATGTACATGATCCACGGGGTTGACACAGACACATGCATAGAGCATCCCCAAGTGTTGAATGTATGTAGGTACAGTTGGTCAAATGTGTCCTGTCGGTGGCAGGGACTTTGCATTATAAGTTGACGTCACATTTCCATTGTGCGGACATTTGTACATTTGAAGGACAAATCCCATGTTAACTCTGTCCATAAGGCAGACCTTTTCCTTACACATCTGCGACCCACTCGAAACGGGTCCCCGACCCACTTTTGGGTCGCGACCCACCAGTTGAGAACCACTGGTCTAGAGCCTTTAATATTGCTGGGCAAATCTCATCCATACCTGGCGCTGTGATATTGGGATATAGTTAAAGCTTCCCTATAATCTTCCAACTTTTCATTATCCATCGACAACATTTTGGATGTGTTTGGGAGCCCTTCAAAGTGCCTGACAGTATCAGGATATCAGCAGCTCTCCTCCTGCGCTGAACACTCTGAAACCCTGTGTCCCTTTCCTGAGTCATCTGGGGGCTGCCAGAACTTTCTTGAGGCGAACAAACAGTCAATCTCATTGGCCTTCCCAATCTCTTGCCTCTATGTCGTTTTTGTTTCAAAATAACCCTGGAACAACCAGGCCCAGAAGGCTAAATGACCTAATCCATTGTCTAGAAGCAAGTTGGCTTCATTGATCCTTTGACCATAACTCTGAGGAGCCACTCCCACAATGTAACTTATCAGCATGGCCCACTTGGTTTCAATACTTCACGAAAAATGTTAATCTTTTAAGAATCTTTACACTTTAAAACCACTCTTGATGAGAAGGAAAAAGTGGCCACCATAATCAAATAAGATGATGTCAATGCCGGGAATTAGGAAAAAAACAAGTTGCATGGAAGTGATGAAGACTGAGATGAAGATGACTGCAGAAAACAAAGTAGAGCTTAGGGATTTCAGTCTTAGCTAGAGAGAAAGTAATAGTAGGGGCAGGACGGATGAGAAGAGATATATCAGCTGTAGAACAGAGAGCTTTGCCAGAACACAGCAGCTTCTCAACACGTCTCTCTGCAGATGGAGACTTCCCTTCTCTGCTTTCCAGAACTCTTCAACAAATCCTGCAGGAAGCCTACGCCAGCTCAGTCAGATGTCCTGCTGGCTTACATCATGCAGTCCTTCATCGCTCTGATCACTGCAGCTCTCAACCTGCTGGTCATCATCTCTATCTCCCACTTCAGGCACAGACAAACTTTCAGCTTAAGCTTGCATATGTTCATGATTGAAAGGATTTAGCCATGCATTCCTTTTAATTAATGTTTCAGATAATAGTTGTTCTGTTTTAAATTATAACACATTCAAGCACTGCTCAACAAATGCATGTCCATGTCTTTTTTGTGTTTTACTGCTGTTTGTTTGTACAAGCTATCATTGATAATTGTATTTATGGTTAAATTCTTCCTTTCCAGGCAGCTCCACACCCCCACTAACCTCCTCATCCTCTCCCTGGCTGTCTCAGACTTCCTTGTTGGCCTCATTTTGATGCCTGCGAAAATCCTTTTAACAGAGGGTTGCTGGTACTTGGGTGACCTGATGTGTGCTCTGTATACTATAGTTCCTTTTATCATTACCTCTTCTACGGTTGGAAACATGGTGCTCATATCCATTGATCGTTATTTTGCTATTTGTGACCCTCTACATTACACCACCAGAGTAACTCTGAACAGAACAAAAATCTGCATCTGTCTGTGTTGGATTTGCTCTGTTATCTATAATTGTCTCATTTTAAAGGACTTTCTGAGACAACCTGATTCACAGAATTCTTGCCATGGAGAGTGTGTAGCTGTCATTGACAATATCACAGGACCTGTTGACTTAGTTGTTACCTTTATTGCCCCCATTACTGTTATCATAGTTCTGTATATGAGAGTGTTTGTGGTGGCTGTGTCTCAGGCTCGAGCCATGCGTTCTCATGTTATCGCTGTCACTATGCAACGTTCAGTTGGTGTTACTGTTAAGAAATCTGAGATGAAAGCAGCCAGGACTCTTGGTGTTGTTGTCCTTGTGTTTCTAATATGTTTTTTTCCATATTACACTCCATCCCTTATAGGTGAGGATATTGAAACTAGTTCAACCTCAATTGTACTCTGGTTGCTGTTTTTTAACTCTTGTCTGAACCCAGTGATTTATGCCTTCTTATACCCCTGGTTTAGAAAATCTATCAAGCTCATTGTTACCCTTAAGATACTTCAGTCTTACTCGTGTGATTCTAAAATACTGTAATGACGGACTGAGATATATTCTAAAAAACCTCTGTTCAGATGGACATATTGTTGCTATTGTTGCTGAGTCAAAATGCAATGTGAAATGGCTGAAGAAAGATTAGACAGTATTTAATGTAATAAAACATATGTAACTTAAAGATATTAAATAATTGAAAATATGACATTGTGTGGAAGAAGTAGAATTTGTTGACCTGTGTTGACTTCAGTTTGACCAGTATTCTGGTAATGATATGTTCAATTGTTAATGTTGTAGACAATATGCAGTACAGACTGATTGAGTATGTCGTTGGCAGAAGGTGAGTGTGCAACTTCAAACAAAAAGACAGAGCTGTTGTGTGTGTGTGTGTGTGTGTGTGTGTGTGTGTGTGTGTGTGTGTGTGTGTGTGTGTGTGTGTGTGTGTGTGTGTGTGTGTGTGTGTGTGTGTGTGTGTGTGTGTGTGTGTGTGTGTGTGTGTGTGAGAGAGAGAGAGCGAGAGCGAGAAAAAGGAGAGAAGGTTTTTACTGACACATAACAGATTTGGTTCCCCAACACACTGATGATACAATATAACAAGAACAAAAATAAATCTTGTTGAGTGCTAACACATGTTTATTTTACCATTGCTCATGAAAATGTACATGTACTGTCTGTTGCAATAATGAGGGATTCAAATGTAGAAAAACATTCATAATATTTAGGCTGACAATAAGAATTAAAGCTTCAAGCAGCGATGATCGGGACCTCGCTAGGGCTGCTCGATTAAGGCAAAAATCATAATCACGATTATTTTGGTCAATATTGATATCACGATGATTAAATACGATTATTCATTGACTTTGAAAACATCCATTTATTGAACTTTAAAAAAAAAAAATAGTCATTTGAACAGTATCTTTTAACAGTTGATTACCCTGAACTTTAAGTATAATTCAACTGAAAAACCAATACAAATATAAATAAAATATCTAATTTCTTATATCTAAATGTAAATAAATAATGTAAAATTCATAAATACCAATAAAGAAGATCAACAAATATTTTGGGAGGCACTTCCACAACCTACTGAACATAATAATTATAATAAATAAAAATGTATTAGATTATTGGCAAAGTATTCAGCTGAAGCCACATCTTTTTCAACTTCTCCACGGCCTTTGTCATAAAGGGCAGGCCAGGGTTCAAGTTATGTGGGAGCCAAAGGGAGCTGAGCTCCCATGAGGAGGGTCTGAGCTCCCATTAACGCAGGGAAATCATACATCTGTTGGGGTCGCTAATACATGACCAACAACCATTATTTTAATCACAAATAATGCATGTGTCAATGTAATGAGTATTACATTACATTACATTACATTGCATTTAGCTGACGCTTTTATCCAAAGCGACTTACAATAAGTACATTCGACCAGGAAGACACAACCTTGAAGAAAACAGAATCATATAAGTACATCAGGTATCATAGAGCCAAACATTTCAAGTGCTACTCAACTGGCTTTAGATAAGCCAGTCCTTTATTAGTATATAAGTGCCTTGTTAGTAATTATATCGCTCGAAGTGGAGTCGAAAGAGATGAGTTTTCAGTATGCGCCGGAAGATGTGCAGGCTTTCTGCTGTCCTGATGTCAATGGGGAGCTCATTCCACCATCTTGGAGCCAGGATAGCAAACCCACGTGTTTTGCTGATGGGAACTTGGGTCCCCCTCGCAGCGAGGGTGCAGCGAGTCGTTTGGCTGACGCAGAGCGTAGTGCACGTGCTGGGGTGTACAGTTTAACCATGTCCTGGATGTAGGAAGGGCCAGATCCATTCGCAGCATGGTATGCAAGTACCAGTGTCTTGAAGTGGATTCTAGCAGTTACCGGGAGCCAGTGAAGAGAGCGGAGGAGCGGCGTGGTGTGGGAAAATGTTGGAAGGTTGAAGACCAGACGAGCCGCTGCATTCTGGATGAGCTGCAGAGGTCGGATGGCACATGCAGCTAGACCAGCCAGGAGGGAGTTGCAGTAGTCTAGGCGTGAGGTGACGAGAGCCTGGACCAGAACCTGCGTGGCTTTCTGGGTCAGCTGGGGACGAATCTTCCTGATGTTGTACAGCGTATATCTGCAGCAACGGGTTGTAGCAGCGATGTTTGCAGTGAAGGACAGGTTGTTATCTAGGATCACACCCAGATTCCTTGCAGTCTGAGTCGGGGAAACAACAGAGGTGCCGATGTTGATTGTCAGGTCAAGAGTGGGACAATCTTTTCCCGGAAGGAAAAGCAGTTCAGTCTTGTCAAGGTTGAGCTTGAGGTGATGAGCAGACATCCACTGAGAGATGTCAGCTAGACAAGCAGAGATGCGTGCGACGACCTGGGTCTCTTAGCGGGGAAAGGACAGAATTAATTGGGTGTCGTCAGCGTAGCGGTGGTATGAAAAACCATGCGGGCTAATGACTGATCCGAGCGAGTTTGTGTTCAGGGAGAAGAGGAGGGGATCAAGAACAGAGCCCTGAGGGACCCCTGTAGTTAATTGACAAGGGTCGGACTCGGACCTTCTCCAAGTTACCCTGTAGGTACGGTCTTTGAGGTATGAGGTGAGGATTATTTACGTTAACAAGGTAAATAGGCTAAAATAAAAACATGTTTTCCAAAAGAACTACGCATCGTATTCTCTCTTGAATGACAATATGCTGCACTTCACCTCCAAGGTGCGCAATCAATTATTGGCAATCTATGCCTGTGAGCGTGCTGCGCGAGCAGAGATGATGTGTTATGGGGTGTGCGTAGTTGAACCTTTCCATATTTAAGTTTGTAGCAAGTAGAGGACTGCTGCTGCTGCTGCTGCTGTGTGTGTGTGTGTGTGTTGTTGTGTGTGTGCGCGCGCACACGTTAGTTTTAAAGACCCCCATGAAGCTCAGATTATAACTCGAACCCTGGGGCAAGCAGTGCAGATCTGGTGAAATGAGGCCGAGATGGCATCGTGTAACGCTTGTCCATATTTTCTTTTTTTACATTTATATTTTATTAGACATTTTCAAAGACAAAAACATACGGACAAGGACATGGCTCACACACACCACAAATAGAACAGGACAATAACATGAAGGGTGGGGGGAAGGGGGATTGCAGTGTTACATTTGATGCATGCATAAGGCTTTGTATATATACATGATTTGCTTCATAATATAGATATACTTCATTGTTTCCTCATTATTATTATTATAAAACAAAAACATTTATAATAGATAAATAAATAGATAAATAGTAAAATAAATAAATATATATGTACACATATATATATACACACTCAAATACACATCTCTTCCTTTTCTGATTAATTCACCTATTCATTCATTTCCCATTTAATTTAATTTCCTTTATTATTATTAACATTATTGTTCTGTTTCTCCATAGCTTATTTCTCTTTATTTATTAATATTATTATAATTATTATATGTATTATTGGCAGCCGAGACGGTTTGAGTCCAGGAAAGCCCTTATCTCATCCCAGAGCCTGTTTTCTGGCTTAACCAAATATAACAGGGAGAAAGCAGCTTCTTCCGACCCCAAGCCTGTTTTTCAGGTCTCAGGCTAGAAAATGACATTCCCAGAACAAATGACCATATCTTCTCAAAGTAATGATAAACCTGTGAGTTGGATGTAAAAAAGTCAGAATCAATGTAGATGTTTTTTATTTTAAAGAAAATTCAGATTGAACATGGTAAAAAACTGTAAATTATAGTGTCCGTCCAAAAAATATGTTGTACTTATAGTGAAAACTAACCTTGGATGATGGGTTAGTAGACTAAAAGCTTTAGGAATCTAAAGTACAACATATAATTAGTACCCTGTATCAAGATTGATGGAAAACAAGTGATATTTGACCTTTTTAGAGAGATTTAGCAAAGAAAAAACCCTTCTGGGGTCATTTGGGTGGATTTTCCATATCTCTGGCCCCCCTTGGTCGATTTTGACGAATGAAATGTCTTTATAACCGCTAGAACCAATGGAATCGAAGGGGGGTTTTCACATAGACACCAACATTAACACAAAAGGGTGGGGGCTTTGCGCATGTAGTTTTGCATGAGAGCGAACCTATCTCTCGCTCTGACATCTGGAAACGGAAATGCAGGTTTATTGCTTATAGATTATCAGAAATCATTTCAAAGGGACACAGACACATTGGATTAACCTATGGATTAACTTCAGCAGCGTTTTTATCGTTGTAATGCCATTGAAGACCAGTTTTGACCAGACAACGACCAAGGTAGTCCATGTTAGCGTTTTTAGCTACCTAGCGCCACATGTTTTGATGTCTGTTTTTGTTTATAAAGTCGAGTTCTTATCATACAGTGATAATGTATATACCAAACGATTCTGTGTCATCTCACGATGTGAATCGATGGGTTGGATGTGCAGAAAATATAAATAATAAGGGTTTTGTGAGTGATTTTCTGTGCAGTAATCTGTTAGCATTTTTAGCTCGTTGCTAATTCAGAGGCTTTCAGTTAGCATTGTGGGTTTTATTTAAAAAAAGAAGCCCTCAGACACTTTTGCTTGCAGATGTAGTGATTTCTTGACCTTCCGTGGGTCAGAGTCCTGCATCGGGTCGGGTACCCAAAAAAGGTGATTCGCGGGTGGTATTTTTTCAAATGCTTTTTTCCGGGTTCGGTTCTGGGTAAAACAAAGATGATGCGGGTCGGGTCGCGGGTATTGCATAATAAATATATTAAAATAATAATAATTTAGTTTAATGTTTAAATCCTCAGACCTCTCCCCCGCGGGATCGCACATAATCATAACCTCATAGCCCGCCACATTCGAAATGGCTGAGGTGAAGCTCTCTAGCGGAGAATACAGCACTTTCAATAACACTTCCTCAAGAACGAAATCCAACGTCTTGGAGGCTTTTGGTTCCTAGATGGAGAAAATAACCAACATCCCACACTTTTTGAGACAAATATGAAACTGCGTGTGTTAATAATTGCACGTTTTCACTGCTCATATATGCGGGTTCAGGTCGGGTTGTGGATCTTGTGCCGACGGGTCGGGTCGGGTTGCGGAACTAATTGGCAATATGTGCGGGTAGTGGGGCGGGTTCGGTATTGCACTGTTGCGGGTGCGGGGCGGGAGCAGGGTCTTGAAAATCAGACCCGTGCAGGACTCTGTCGTGGGTCCGTGGGGTTTAAGAGGTTTAGATGTTTAGGAAGTCCTCCAGCCATCTATTTAAATTGAAGCAGTTGGGCTTTCTGACTTTCCAGTTCATAAGAACGAGGCGTTTAGTTGAAAGACATGCTAGGGCTATACGTTTACTAGGGAACTGCTCCACTCTGTCGAAGAGAGCCTTCTCGATCATTTCTGGTGACCCGTAACAGTCCTGAAGACGAGACCATGCCATAATTAAGCCTCGAGGTGAGTCGTTGACATGGAACAGCTCTGTGAGACTGACCGTTGAGCGGCCCGACCAAGTAAGGAGACAGAGGCAGAACGTCCAAAATACAACCCGGTGTGGGCATTTATTACCTCATAAACATATGACATCTGTGGTGCACCCGGCAAACACGGTTGTTTCTCGAACCCTCCACTGTTGTCTAGCGGATGTAACTAAAATACAAGATGTCGGTATTTATATATATAAATATATATATCTATATATATAGATATAATATGTGTCAGTGCAATTTTATTTGGTATTAGCGTGACACCAGATCCAGCGTGTGGCCTTTGATGTGGGTGGGGCCCTGGACATGTTGCTTGATGCTGAAGCAGTCCAAAAGTGAGAGGAATTCAGCAGCGAATGTGCAGTTACTGGAGTCTACATGGATCACCGAGCAGGAGAGTTGATGGAGACATGGAGCAGAGAGAGGTGAGTAACTCAGACAGCTCAGACAGGAAGGTACTGGAAGCTTTAGGTGGGCGGTAAATGAGGGCAATCTAGAGCGGAGCAGACCCAGCCAGTTTGAAGACAACACACGCACATCGCCGTGCGACAGACCGTCTATCAGAAACAACTGCGGGGATAGGAGTTTCGGAGTAGAAAAACTTGCATCTGGATGCCCGGTGTATGTAGCGGGGACGACGCAGAAGCCCAAGGGATTTGATAACGGCAAGGCCAGTCTGGGATAGTGTGGTAGAAAAAGTTACGAAGTTCCAGCGAGGAGTATTGGAGCAGCATCACAAGAAGCCAGCCAGCTAGCAGCTAGCACCATTAGCCCTGCAGAAACCGGACCTCGAACCTCGGCAGCGGTGATGGAAAACAGCCCAGTTGGAATGGCCGGGACTGAGGGAGGGTTTGTGGATAGTCCTGGGAGTGTGGCAGAGAGGAGCCCAGTCGGAGAATTCCGGAACGGGGACTACGCTGATAGCAGAGCATGATGGTGAGCTCGTTTTGCTAATAGCAGGATGGCAGAGGCTAAGAGCTAAACAGCAGCCAAACATAGTCGGCTGAGCAACGGAGATGGCAGAAACACAACACCAGAGGAGAACAATCTTTCCGCTGTGTATGGGAATTAAATAGATTGATGGCAGGGAGATGGTAGCTTGGAAAACATGAATAGATGTATTTAACGGAGGAAGGGAGGTCTCGAATCCCCTCTCCGTTGTAAATTGAAACGGGGGAGTGGAAATGTGTCCGGGGCTTCCGCCGGAAGCGCCGAGGACTTGAGCCCCTCCTCCGTGGGCACTCGGATTTTTTAAAACTTCATTTTTGATTATTTTAAGATATAATTGACCGTTTTCTTTACTTTGTTTTACTTTCCACGGGTGGGGGCGCATGGCAGGCCGCCTATGAGCTCCCAAATTCGGCCTGGAACCTCCGGGAATTGTAGGGCTAAGCTCCATAAACTGACAAAGTCACCCAGAAATGTCATTTTAATAGCCCAAAAATATATAATACAACTACGTTTAAATAGTAAAAGGTAGAAATGTGCTCCTAATTACCCGGAATTTGATTTATATAGCCCCATGATAGTGAATAAAAATCATTTTCATGGGAAAAAGTGTTAAAATGCCTGATTAATATGTTTGTAATGCTGGCAGCAGACTCACTGCTGGAAGCAGGGTCCCACGGTCCCAGGCAGAGCTCCAGGCTGATGCACAGGGTCCCACGGCCCCAGGCAGAGCTCCAGGGTGATGAACATGGCTTTATTACCCCGGAATGAGTGTGTGAAAGCCGGGTAAAGTGTTCCTGCAGCCCCTCCATAACGGTAATAATGGTTAGAAATCATTTCCAGGGCAGAAAGCTGTTTTTGACTCATGAAATGTAAAAGAACATAAGGGCAGCACAGTCACTGCTGTTAGCAGGGTGTCAGCTTCGTGGACCCCACATTTAAACGGAAATGTCCAGGATATTGACATAGCATATTTATATACAGAATGATGATTATTTTACCCTCAGATCAGTGCTTTTATGCGGGTATTATCAGTGCTTTTATGCGGGTGTCAGCTTCGTGGACCCCACATTTAAAAGGAAATGTCCAGGATATTGACATAGCATATTTATATACAGAATGATGATTATTTTACCCTCAGATCAGTGCTTTTATGCGGGTATCACTGCTGTTAGCAGGGTGTCAGCTTCGTGGACCCCAGATGTAATGTACATGATCCACGGGGTTGACACAGACACATGCATAGAGCATCTCCAAGTGTTGAATGTATGTAGGTACAGTTGGTCAAATTTGTCCTGTCGGTGGCAGGGACTTTGCATTATAAGTTGACGTCACATTTCCATTGTGCGGACATTTGTACATTTGAAGGACAAATCCCATGTTAACTCTGTCCATAAGGCAGACCCTTTTCCTTACACATCTGCGACCCACTCGAAACGGGTCCCCGACCCACTTTTGGGTCGCGACCCACCAGTTGAGAACCACTGGTCTAGAGCCTTTAATATTGCTGGGCAAATCTCATCCATACCTGGCGCTGTGATATTGGGATATAGTTAAAGCTTCCCTATAATCTTCCAACTTTTCATTATCCATCGACAACATTTTGGATGTGTTTGGGAGCCCTTCAAAGTGCCTGACAGTATAAGGATATCAGCAGCTCTCCTCCTGAGCTGAACACTCTGAAACCCTGTGTCCCTTTCCTGAGTCATCTGGGGGCTGCCAGAACTTTCTTGAGGCGAACAAACAGTCAATCTCATTGGCCTTCCCAATCTCTTGCCTCTATGTCGTTTTTGTTTCAAAATAACCCTGGAACAACCAGGCCCAGAAGGCTAAATGACCTAATCCATTGTCTAGAAGCAAGTTGGCTTCATTGATCCTTTGACCATAACTCTGAGGAGCCACTCCCACAATGTAACTTATCAGCATGGCCCACTTGGTTTCAATACTTCACGAAAAATGTTAATCTTTTAAGAATCTTTACACTTTAAAACCACTCTTGATGAGAAGGAAAAAGTGGCCACCATAATCAAATAAGATGATGTCAATGCCGGGAATTAGGAAAAAAACAAGTTGCATGGAAGTGATGAAGACTGAGATGAAGATGACTGCAGAAAACAAAGTAGAGCTTAGGGATTTCAGTCTTAGCTAGAGAGAAAGTAATAGTAGGGGCAGGACGGATGAGAAGAGATATATCAGCTGTAGAACAGAGAGCTTTGCCAGAACACAGCAGCTTCTCAACACGTCTCTCTGCAGATGGAGACTTCCCTTCTCTGCTTTCCAGAACTCTTCAACAAATCCTGCAGGAAGCCTACGCCAGCTCAGTCAGATGTCCTGCTGGCTTACATCATGCAGTCCTTCATCGCTCTGATCACTGCAGCTCTCAACCTGCTGGTCATCATCTCTATCTCCCACTTCAGGCACAGACAAACTTTCAGCTTAAGCTTGCATATGTTCATGATTGAAAGGATTTAGCCATGCATTCCTTTTAATTAATGTTTCAGATAATAGTTGTTCTGTTTTAAATTATAACACATTCAAGCACTGCTCAACAAATGCATGTCCATGTCTTTTTTGTGTTTTACTGCTGTTTGTTTGTACAAGCTATCATTGATAATTGTATTTATGGTTAAATTCTTCCTTTCCAGGCAGCTCCACACCCCCACTAACCTCCTCATCCTCTCCCTGGCTGTCTCAGACTTCCTTGTTGGCCTCATTGTGATGCCTGCGAAAATCCTTTTAACAGAGGGTTGCTGGTACTTGGGTGACCTGATGTGTGCTCTGTATACTATAGTTCCTTTTACCATTACCTCTTCTACGGTTGGAAACATGGTGCTCATATCCATTGATCGTTATTTTGCTATTTGTGACCCTCTACATTACACCACCAGAGTAACTCTGAACAGAACAAAAATCTGCATCTGTCTGTGTTGGATTTGCTCTGTTATCTATAATTGTCTCATTTTAAAGGACTTTCTGAGACAACCTGATTCACAGAATTCTTGCCATGGAGTGTGTGTAGCTGTCATTGACAATATCACAGGACCTGTTGACTTAGTTGTTACCTTTATTGCCCCCATTACTGTTATCATAGTTCTGTATATGAGAGTGTTTGTGGTGGCTGTGTCTCAGGCTCGAGCCGTGCGTTCTCATGTTATCGCTGTCACTATGCAACGTTCAGTTGGTGTTACTGCTAAGAAATCTGAGATGAAAGCAGCCAGGACTCTTGGTGTTGTTGTCCTTGTGTTTCTAATATGTTTTTTTCCATATTACACTCCATCCCTTATAGGTGAGGATATTGAAACTAGTTCAACCTCAATTGTACTCTGGTTGCTGTTTTTTAACTCTTGTCTGAACCCAGTGATTTATGCCTTCTTATACCCCTGGTTTAGAAAATCTATCAAGCTCATTGTTACCCTTAAGATACTTCAGTCTTACTCGTGTGATTCTAAAATACTGTAATGACGGACTGGGGTTGAGATATATTCTAAAAAACCTCTGTTCAGATGGACATATTGTTGCGATTGTTGCTGAGTCAAAATGCAATGTGAAATGGCTGATGAAAGATTAGACAGTATTTAATGTAGTAAAACATATGTAACTTAAAGATATTAAATAATTGAATACAAAATAAAACTTGAAAATATGACATTGTGTGGAAGAAGTAGAATTTGTTGACCTGTGTTGACTTCAGTTTGACCAGTATTCTGGTAATGATATGTTCAATTGTTAATGTTGTAGACAATATGCAGTACAGACTGATTGAGTATGTCGTTGGCAGAAGGTGAGTGTGCAACTTCAAACAAAAAGACAGAGCTGTTGTGTGTGTGTGTGTGTGTGTGTGTGTGTGTGTGTGTGTGTGTGTGTGTGTGTGTGTGTGTGTGTGTGTGTTTGTGTGTGTGTGTGTGTGTGTGTGAGAGAGCGAGAGAGAGAGAAAAAGGAGAGAAGGTTTTTACTGACACATAACAGATTTGGTTCCCCAACACACTGACGATACAATATAACAAGAACAAAAATAAATCTTGTTGAGTGCTAACACATGTTTATTTTACCATTGCTCATGAAAATGTACATGTACTGTCTGTTGCAATAATGAGGGATTCAAATGTAGAAAAACATTCATAATATTTAGGCTGACAATAAGAATTAAAGCTTCAATCAGCGATGATCGGGACCTCGCTAGGGCTGCTCGATTAAGGCAAAACTCATAATCACGATTATTTTGGTCAATATTGATATCAGGATAATTAAATACGATTATTCATTGACTTTGAAAACATCCATTTATTGAACTTTTAAAAAAAAATAATAGTCATTTGAACAATATCTTTTTAACAGTTGATTACCCTGAACTTTAAGTATAATTCAACTGAAAAACCAATACAAATATAAATAAAATATCTAATTTCTTATATCTAAATTTAAATAAATAATGTAAAATTCATAAATACCAATAAAGAAGATCAACAAATATTTTGGGAGGCACTTCCACAACCTACTGAACATAATAATTATAATAAATAAAAATGTATTAGATTATTGGCAAAGTATTCAGCTGAAGCCACATCTTTTTCAACTTCTCCACGGCCTTTGTCATAAAGGGCAGGCCAGGGTTCAAGTTATGTGGGAGCCAATGGGAGCTGAGCTCCCATGAGGAGGGTCTGAGCTCCCGTGAACGCAGGGAAATCATACATCTGTTGGGGTCGCTAATACATGACCAACAACCATTATTTTAATCACAAATAATGCATGTGTCAATGTAATGAGTATTACATTACATTACATTACATTGCATTTAGCTGACGCTTTTATCCAAAGCGACTTACAATAAGTTCTGATAGCGCAGAGTGAAGCAGGTAGGACCCAAACGCAGATAACACTTGATAATACCTTTATTGCAAGGGCTCTTATCTAATATATAAACTTCAACGAACAAAACACTCTACGGTGAACTAGGTCACAAACAAAAGAAGCACCAACACTGAACACAGGACGAGACAAGACTAAATACAGGGAGGGATAATTACAAGACAAGAAACAGCCGGGCAGGGGAGGAGAAACACAAGGGCCACAGGTGAACACAATCAACTAACGAGACACACCAGGGAAACTAACGACGGAAGAAAACATGACAGAGAACAGTGAAAACACCCAAACCTAGACATAGACCTGTGACCTGACATGACAACCGTGACAGAACCCCCCCCTCAAGGGACGGATTCCAGACGTCCCTAAACCCCAAAACAAAAATCCAACACAGTCCAGCAGGGTGGGTGGAGGGGGTCCGGAGGAGGGACGTATCCCTAGGCCACCAGGGTGGGTGGAGGGGGTCCGGAGGACGGGACTAAGCTGACTACCCAGGAGCCCAGTAGGGGACCAGGAAGGGATCTCGGGCGGACGGCCCGGGGGCAAGGCAGAGTCTAAAGTGGGGAACTCGGGCGGACGGCCCGGGGGCAAGGCAGAGTCCAAGGTGGGGGTCTCGGGCGGACGGCCCGGGGGCAAGGCAGAGTCCATGGTGGGGAACTCGGGCGGACGACCCGGGGGCAAGGCAGAGTCCAAGGTGGGGGTCTCGGGCGGACGGCCCGGGGGCAAGGCAGAGTCCATGGTGGGGCGAAGGCCACAGCGGGCGAACTCAGGGGGCCGAGCATGAGGGCGAAGACCAGACAGCTCCGGAGGCCGGGCAGGACCCGGTGTCGGCCGGACAGGAACCGGAGCCGGCGGGACAGGCTTCGGCAGGATCCCCCACGGAAGAGGACCAGGAGTTGGCAGGACCCCCAGCAGGAGAGTGGACGACGGGACCTCTAACGAGACAGGACAAAGGGTTGGCAGGACCCCCGGCAGGAGAGTAGACGACGGGACCTCCAACGAGACAGGACAAAGGGTTGGCAGGAACCCCGGCAGGAGAGTAGTCGGCGGGGCCTCCAACAGCACAGGACATAGGATTGGCAGGACCCCCGGCAGGAGAGTAGACGGCGGGACCTCCAACGGCACAGGACATAGGGTTGGCAGGACCCCCGGCAGGAGCGTAGTCGGCGGGACCTCCAACGGGACAGGACATGGGGTTGGCAGGACCCCCGGCAGGAGAGTAGTCGGCGGGGCCTCCAACGGGACAGGACAAAGGGTTGGCAGGACCCCCGGCAGGAGACTAGTCTGCGGGACCTCCAACTGGACAAGACATGGGGTTGGCAGGACCCCCGGCAGAAGACTAGTCTGCGGGACCTCCAACTGGACAGGACATGGGGTTGGCAGGACCCCCGGCAGGAGAGTAGTCGGCGGGGCCTCCAACGAGACAGGACAAAGGGTTGGCAGGACCCCCGGCAGGAGAGTAGACGGCGGGACCTCCAACGGGACAGGACATGGGGTTGGCAGGACCCCCGGCAGAAGACTAGTCTGCGGGACCTCCAACTGGACAGGACATGAGGTTGGCAGGACCCCCAGCGGAACCTCCAACGGTACAGGACATGGGGTTGGCAGGACCCCCGGCAGAAGACTAGTCTGCGGGACCTCCAACTGGACAAGACATGGGGTTGGCAGGACCCCCGGCAGAAGACTAGTCTGCGGGACCTCCAACTGGACAGGACATGGGGTTGGAGTGGGGACTCGAGAGAGGGCTTGAGAGGGAACTCGAGAGGAAACTGGAGAGTGGACTCGAGAAGGAACTCGAGAGGTGACTCGAGAGGACACTGGAGAGTTGACTTGAGAGGTGACTCGAGAGGACACTGGAGAGTTGACTTGAGAGGTGACTCGAGAGGACACTGGAGAGTTGACTTGAGAGGTGACTCGAGAGGTAACTCGAGAGGGGACCTGAGAAGGGACTTGAGAGGGAACTCGAGAGGAGACTCGAGAGGTAACTCGAGAGGGGACCTGAGAGGGGACTTGAGAGGGAACTCGAGAGGAGACCTGAGAGGGGACTTGAGAGGGAACTCGAGAGGAGACCTGAGGGGAAACTTGAGAGGTGACTCGAGAGGACACTGGAGAGTTGACTTGAGAGGGGACTTGAGAAGGGACTGGAGAGGGGACTCGAGAAGGAACTCGAGAGGCGACTCGAGAGGCAACTCGAGAGGGGACCTGAGAGGGGACTTGAGAGGGAACTCGAGAGGGGACCTGAGAGGGGACTTGAGAGGGAACTCGAGAGGAGACCTGAGGGGAAACTTGAGAGGGGACTCGGGTAGGAACTTGAGAGGTGACTTGAGAGGGGACTCGAGAAAAGACTCGAGAGGGGACCCGAGAGGGAACTCGAGAGGAGACTAGAGAGGGAATTCGAGAGGGGACCTGAGAGGGGACTTGAGAGGGAACTCGAGAGGAGACCTGAGGGGAAACTTGAGAGGGGACTCCGGTAGGAACTTGAGAGGGGACTCGAGAAGTGTCTGGAGGGGAAACTTGAGAGAGTTGGTTCGCCAACAGAACACGGGGTGCTGGAGTCGGCCGGTACGCCGACAGGACACGAGGAGCTGGTGTTGGTTGAGGAGCCAACAAGAGACGAGGTGCTGGAGTCGGCCGGTACGCCGACAGGACACGGGGAGCTGGTGTTGGTTGAGGAGCCAACAAGAGACGAGGTGCTGGAGTCGGCCGGTATGCTGACAGGACACGAGGAGCTGGCGTCGGCTGGAGAGCCAGCAGCAGACGAGGTGCTGGAGTCGGCCGGTACGCCGACAGGACACGGGGAGCTGGTGTTGGTTGAGGAGCCAACAAGAGACGAGGTGCTGGAGTCGGCCGGTATGCTGACAGGACACGAGGAGCTGGCGTCGGCTGGAGAGCCAGCAGCAGACGAGGTGCTGGAGTCGGCCGGTACGCCGACAGGACACGGGGAGCTGGCGTCGGCCGGTATGCCGACAGGACACGGGGAGCTGGCGTTGGCCGGTAAGCCAGTCCTGGAGCCGAAACTGGAGTCGGGACCAGGGGTACTGGAGCCGGTACTGGAGCCAGAACCATGGCTGCTGGGGCCGGAACTGGGGCTGGAGCCATGGCTCTTGGGGCTCGGGCTGCTAGCTTGGCCTTGCGACTCCTTTTAGCAGCCGCCTGAATACTCCGTGGACCTCCATAAGCCAGACGAGTACCCGAGAACGGATCCTGGACAGGAGCAGGAAATGGGGAAGAAGCAGGGGCTGACTCCAGACGGAACCCACCAAGGCGTATGGTGCCAGGTTGGGAATTGGGAGGCAGGGAGCTAGCATGCCTGGGGCTAGCAGGCCGGGAATCACACACCGGGAGGATCTTTGAAATCCAGCCAGGTAAGAACTTCACCAAACCTGGTTTCTCTCTAGCCATTTGGCGCGCCTCCGACAACACAGCCTCTCGCTGCTGAACTCCGGGTGCTCTCTTCCATCGATCCGAGCAGTTAGCCAAAAAAAAGGAAAAATTCAATAATTCCAGCTCGAACGGATCTGCTGGGCCCATTTC
Organism: Harpagifer antarcticus; assembly: GCA_902827135.1. Lineage (NCBI taxonomy): Eukaryota > Metazoa > Chordata > Actinopteri > Perciformes > Harpagiferidae > Harpagifer > Harpagifer antarcticus. Next base: position 67,467 of record CADEHL010001341.1, read on the forward strand.
TTGGTTGGTGCTTTCTGATAGCGCAGAGTGAAGCAGGTAGGACCCAAACGCAGATAACACTTGATAATACCTTTATTGCAAGGGCTCTTATCTAATATATAAACTTCAACGAACAAAACACTCTACGGTGAACTAGGTCACAAACAAAAGAAGCACCAACACTGAACACAGGACGAGACAAGACTAAATACAGGGAGGGATAATTACAAGACAAGAAACAGCCGGGCAGGGGAGGAGAAACACAAGGGCCACAGGTGAACACAATCAACTAACGAGACACACCAGGGAAACTAACGACGGAAGAAAACATGACAGAGAACAGTGAAAACACCCAAACCTAGACATAGACCTGTGACCTGACATGACAACCGTGACAAGTACATACGACCAGGAAGACACAACCTTGAAGAAAACAGAATAATATAAGTACATCAGGTATCATAGAGCCAAACATTTCAAGTGCTACTCAACTGGCTTTAGATAAGCCAGTCCTTTATTAGTATATAAGTGCCTTGTTAGTAATTATATCGCTCGAAGTGGAGTCGAAAGAGATGAGTTTTCAGTCTGCGCCGGAAGATGTGCAGGCTTTCTGCTGTCCTGATGTCAATGGGGAGCTCATTCCACGATTTTGGAGCCAGGATAGCAAACCCACGTGTTTTTGCTGATGGGAACTTGGGTCCCCCTCGCAGCGAGGGTGCAGCGAGTCGTTTGGCTGACGCAGAGCGTAGTGCACGTGCTGGGGTGTACAGTTTAACCATGTCCTGGATGTAGGAAGGGCCAGATCCATTCGCAGCATGGTATGCAAGTACCAGTGTCTTGAAGTGGATTCTAGCAGTTACCGGGAGCCAGTGAAGGGAGCGGAGGAGCGGAGTGGTGTGGGAGAATTTAGGAAGGTTAAAGACCAGACAAGCCGCTGCATTCTGGATGAGCTGCAGAGGTCGGATGGCACATGCAGGTAGACCAGCCAGGAGGGAGTTGCAGTAGTCTAGGCGTGAGGTGACGAGAGCCTGGACCAGAACCTGCGTGGCTTTCTGGGTCAGCTGGGGACGAATCTTCCTGATGTTGTACAGCGTATATCTGTATATCAGTCTGAGTCGGGGAAACAACAGAGGTGCCGATGTTGATTGTCAGGTCAAGAGTGGGACAATCTTTTCCCGGACGGAAAAGCAGTTCAGTCTTGTCAAGGTTGAGCTTGAGGTGATGAGCAGACATCCACTGAGAGATGTCAGCTAGACAAGCAGAGATGCGTGCGACGACCTGGGTCTCTGAGCGGGGAAAGGACAGAATTAATTGGGTGTCGTCAGCGTAGCAGTGGTATGAAAAACCATGCGGGCTAATGACTGATCCGAGCGAGTTTGTGTTCAGGGAGAAGAGGAGGGGACCAAGAACAGAGCCCTGAGGGACCCCTGTAGTTAATTGACAAGGGTCGGACTCGGACCCTCTCCAAGTTACCCTGTAGATACGGTCTTTGAGGTATGAGGTGAGGATTATTTACGTTAACAAGGTAAATAGGCTAAAATAAAAACATGTTTTCCAAAAGAACTACGCATCGTATTCTCTCTTGAATGACAATATGCTGCACTTCACCTCCAAGGTGCGCAATCAATTATTGGCAATCTATACCTGTGAGCGTGCTGCGCGAGCCGAGATGATGTGTTATGGGGTGTGCGTAGTTGAACCTTTCCATATTTAAGTTTGTAGCAAGTAGAGGACTGCTGCTGCTGCTGCTGCTGTGTGTGTGTGTGTGTGTGTGTGTGTGTGTGTGTGTGTGTGTGTGTTGTTGTGTGTGTGCGCGCACACACGTTAGTTTTAAAGACCCCCATGAAGCTCAGATTATAACTCGAACCCTGGGGCAAGCAGTGCAGATCTGGTGAAATGAGGCCGAGATGGCATCGTGTAACGCTTGTCCATATTTTCTTTTTTTACATTTATATTTTATTAGACATTTTCAAAGACAAAAACATACGGACAAGGACATGGCTCACACACACCACAAATAGAACAGGACAATAACATGAAGGGTGGGGGGAAGGGGGATTTCAGTGTTACATTTGATGCATGCATAAGGCTTTGTATATATACATGATTTGCTTCATAATATAGATATACTTCATTGTTTCCTCATTATTATTATTATTATTATAAAACAAAAACATTTATAATAGATAAATAAATAGATAAATAGTAAAATAAATAAATATATATGCACACATATATATATATACACACTCAAATACACATCTCTTCCTTTTCTGATTAATTCACCTATTTATTCATTTCCCATTTAATTTAATTTCCTTTATTATTATTAACATTATTGTTCTGTTTCTCCATAGCTTATTTCTCTTTATTTATTAATATTATTATAATTATTATATGTATTATTGGCAGCCGAGACGGTTTGAGTCCAGGAAAGCCCTTATCTCATCCCAGAGCCTGTTTTCTGGCTTAACCAAATATAACAGGGAGAAAGCAGCTTCTTCCGACCCCAAGCCTGTTTTTCAGGTCTCAGGCTAGAAAATGACATTCCCAGAACAAATGACCATATCTTCTCAAAGTAATGATAAACCTGTGAGTTGGATGTAAAAAAGTCAGAATCAATATAGATGTTTTTTATTTTAAAGAAAATTCAGATTGAACATGGTAAAAAACTGTAAATTATAGTGTCCGTCCAAAAAATATGTTGTACTTATAGTGAAAACTAACCTTGGATGATGGGTTAGTAGACTAAAAGCTTTAGGAATCCAAAGTACAACATATAATTAGTACCCTGTATCAAGATTGATGGAAAACAAGTGATATTTGACGTTTTTAGAGAGATTTAGCAAAGAAAAAACACTTCTGGGGTCATTTGGGTGGATTTTCCATATCTCTGGCCCCCCTTGGTCGATTTTGACGAATGAAATGTCTTTATAACCGCTAGAACCAATGGAATCGAAGGGGGGTTTTCACATAGACACCAACATTAACACAAAAGGGTGGGGGCTTTGCGCATGTAGTTTTGCATGAGAGCGAACCTATCTCTCGCTCTGACATCTGGAAACGGAAATGCAGGTTTATTGCTTATAGATTATCAGAAATCATTTCAAAGGGACACAGACACATTGGATTAACCTATGGATTAACTTCAGCAGCGTTTTTATCGTTGTAATGCCATTGAAGACCAGTTTTGACCAGACAACGACCAAGGTAGTCCATGTTAGCGTGTTTAGCTACCTAGCGCCACATGTTTTGATGTCTGTTTTTGTTTATAAAGTCGAGTTCTTATCATACAGTGATAATGTGTATACCAAACGATTCTGTGTCATCTCACGATGTGAATCGATGGGTTGGATGTGCAGAAAATATAAATAATAAGGGTTTTGTGAGTGATTTTCTGTGCAGTAATCTGTTAGCATTTTTAGCTCGTTGCTAATTCAGAGGCTTTCAGTTAGCATTGTGGGTTTTATTTAAAAAAAGAAGCCCTCAGACACTTTTGCTTGCAGATGTAGTGATTTCTTGACCTTCCGTGGGTCAGAGTCCTGCATCGGGTCGGGTACCCAAAAAAGGTGATTCGCGGGTGATATTTTTTCAAATGCTTTTTTCCGGGTTCGGTTCTGGGTAAAACAAAGATGATGCGGGTCGGGTCGCGGGTATTGCATAATAAATATATTAAAATAATAATAATTTAGTTTAATGTTTAAATCCTCAGACCTCTCCCCCGCGGGATCGCACATAATCATAACCTCATAGCCCGCCACATTCGAAATGGCTGAGGTGAAGCTCTCTAGCGGAGAATACAGCACTTTCAATAACACTTCCTCAAGAACGAAATTCAACGTCTTGGAGGCTTTTGGTTCCTAGATGGAGAAAATAACCAACATCCCACGCTTTTTGAGACAAATATGCAACTGCGTGTGTTAATAATTGCACGTTTTCACTGCTCATATATGCGGGTTCGGGTCGGGTTGTGGATCTTGTGCCGACGGGTCGGGTCGGGTTGCGGAACTAATTGGCAATATGTGCGGGTAGTGGGGCGGGTTCGGTATTGCACGTTGCGGGTGCGGGGCGGGAGCGGGTCTTGAAAATCAGACCCGTGCAGGACTCTGTCGTGGGTCCGTGGGGTTTAAGAGGTTTAGATGTTTAGGAAGTCCTCCAGCCATCTATTTAAATTGAAGCAGTTGGGCTTTCTGACTTTCCAGTTCATAAGAACGAGGCGTTTAGTTGAAAGACATGCTAGGGCTATACGTTTACTAGGGAACTGCTCCACTCTGTCGAAGAGAGCCTTCTCGATCATTTCTGGTGACCCGTAACAGTCCTGAAGACGAGACCATGCCATAATTAAGCCTCGAGCTGAGTCGTTGACATGGAACAGCTCTGTGAGACTGACCGTTGAGCGGCCCGACCAAGTAAGGAGACAGAGGCAGAACGTCCAAAATACAACCCGGTGTGGGCATTTATTACCTCATAAACATATGACATCTGTGGTGCACCCGGCAAACACGGTTGTTTCTCGAACCCTCCACTGTTGTCTAGCGGATGTAACTAAAATACAAGATGTTGGTATTTATATATATAAATATATATATATATATAATATGTGTCAGTGCAATTTTATTTGGTATTAGCGTGACACCAGATCCAGCGTGTGGCCTTTGATGTGGGTGGGGCCCTGGACATGTTGCTTGATGCTGAAGCAGTCCAAAAGTGAGAGGAATTCAGCAGCGAATGTGCAGTTACTGGAGTCTACATGGATCACCGAGCAGGAGAGTTGATGGAGACATGGAGCAGAGAGAGGTGAGTAACTCAGACAGCTCAGACAGGAAGGTACTGGAAGCTTTAGGTGGGCGGTAAATGAGGGCAATCTAGAGCGGAGCAGACCCAGCCAGTTTGAAGACAACACACGCACATCGCCGTGCGACAGACCGTCTATCAGAAACAACTGCGGGGATAGGAGTTTCGGAGTAGAAAAACTTGCATCTGGATGCCCGGTGTATGTAGCGGGGACGACGCAGAAGCCCAAGGGATTTGATAACGGCAAGGCCAGTCGGGGATAGTGTGGTAGAAAAAGTTACGAAGTTCCAGCGAGGAGTATTGGAGCAGCATCACAAGAAGCCAGCCAGCTAGCAGCTAGCACCATTAGCCCTGCAGAAACCGGACCTCGAACCTCGGCAGCGGTGATGGAAAACAGCCCAGTTGGAATGGCCGGACTGAGGGAGGGTTTGTGGATAGTCCTGGGAGTGTGGCAGAGAGGAGCCCAGTCGGAGAATTCCGGAACGGGGACTACGCTGATAGCAGAGCATGATGGTGAGCTCGTTTTGCTAATAGCAGGATGGCAGAGGCTAAGAGCTAAACAGCAGCCAAACATAGTCGGCTGAGCAACGGAGATGGCAGAAACACAACACCAGAGGAGAACAATCTTTCCGCTGTGTATGGGAATTAAATAGATTGATGGCAGGGAGATGGTAGCTTGGAAAACATGAATAGATTTATTTAACGGAGGAAGGGAGGTCTCGAATCCCCTCTCCGTTGTAAATTGAAACGGGGGAGTGGAAATGTGTCCGGGGCTTCCGCCGGAAGCGCCGAAGACTTGAGCCCCTCCTCCGTGTGTCACAAGTTAGACACCTATATTATTGTTTGTTTTTATGCCTCATCTAAACTCTTCTGTCATTTCAGATCCCGCTTTCCCCCAGGCCCTTGTAATCAGCTCATTTCCCTCACCTGGTCTCCTCAGCCCTTCCCCTCACCTGTTACTCATTCCCTCATCACTCCCCAGTATTTATACCACCTCATTTTCAGTTGTCAGTTGCCAGATTGTCTTGTGTATTCTGCCAAGCACTCCAGCGTTTGATTTCTCTTGCCTAGTTACCTGTCCTGCCCGGTTTTGACCCCTACCTGCCTGTTATCGGACCTCGAGTCTCCTGCCTGCCCCCTGTTTGGATTTGTTTGCCTAACTGCTGGATTTCCTGGTTTTGACGCCTGCCTGTCCCTGACCCGATTAAACTGAACATTACTACACTGGTTGTATCTGAGTCGTGCTATTGGGTTCTTATCTGTACCTGTGACCGTGACAGTACAATCTGGCCAAAAATGAATCCAGCCGACTCAGCGACAGAACCGCCTTCGCACGATATCGTGTTACAACGCCACGAGCAGCAGCTTACCTTCATGGCTGAAGCGATGCAGGAGATGGCCGCTCGTTTCGAACGGACCTTTGTGAATCTCCGTGATCATCTTCAGACCCGTCCTGCAACGGTCCATGGCCCAGAACTAACTCCAGCTTCCGTTGTTCGAATCCAGAGTCCTCTGGCATCGGATGCACGCCTACCTCCTCCAGAACGCTACTCGGGAGCCCCAGGTTCGTGCAGACCATTCCTGGTTCAATGTTCCCTCGCCTTCGAGCTTCAGCCTTCCGCCTTCCCAACAGAAAGATCCCGGGTGGCGTATATTGTCTCTCTTCTCACGGGCAAAGCTAAAGACTGGGGTACCGCCGAATGGGAAAGACAATCTGCTGCCTGCTCATCTGTAAGCGTATTCTCCGATGAACTGCGTAAAGTTTTTGATCACGCTACACCCGGAAGAGAGGTAGCTCGTGGACTGTTTAACCTGGTGCAAGGAGGGAGATCTGTGTCGGATTACTCCATCGAGTTTCGTACCATAGCCGCCGAGAGTAACTGGAATGCTTCTTCACTCCTCGATGCCTTCTACAACGGTCTGTCGGATCGCCTTAAAGACGAGCTGGCAGCCAGGGACCTTCCTGCTGATTTAGATGAGCTGGTGGCTCTCTCCATCCGCATTGACTGCCGTCTGCGGGAGCGGAGGAGAGAGAGGGCTTTCTCCATCGCCCCTCAGGCTTCGCCTCTTCCGTCAGCGCATGCTACCGAACAGGTGAGAGGAGGATTTTCTAACTCATCTGAACCTATGCAGCTGGGGCGGACCCGGCTTTCCGAGGCAGAACGACAGCGCCGCCTGCGGGACAACTGCTGTCTTTACTGCGGCCAGCAGGGTCATCTTGCCTTCTCTTGTCCTGTAAAAGACAGGGCTCACCAGTCATCCAGAGGGCGCTGGTGAGCCGTATGATGAATTTGGAAATGCCCTCTCGACCCCTAACCCATGCTCAGCTGAGCTGCTTGGGGAAAATGCACACTGTGGCAGTTCTTATTGACTCTGGTGCTGATGCCAGTCTTTTGGACATAACACTGGCCTTTCAAATGGGACTTGGTCAGGAGGCTTTGGAGAAGCCCATCAATGCTACAGCTCTAGATGGTCGTCTTCTCTGCAGAGTGACACACCGTTCAACTCCAGTTCAAATGAGCATGTCAGGTAATCACAGCGAAACACTCTCTTTTCACCTTATCCATGCACCACATCAGCCTGTCATTTTGGGGTTTCCTTGGTTAAGGAGGCATAATCCTCATATAGATTGGGCTTCAGGGACTATTAGAGAGTGGAGTGCTCATTGTCATGCTGTCTGCTTAAGATCTAGTTCCTCAATTGATTCCAGTCAGCCGAGGATCTCTGAGTGTGAAGACCTTTCCGGTGTTCCCAATGATTACTGGGACCTTAAAGAGGCCTTTAACAAAGTTCGGGCCACCTCACTCCCGCCTCATCGTGCTAATGACTGTCCTATTGACCTGTTACCTGGTACTTCTCCTCCTAGAGGTCGACTTTTTTCTTTATCGGCTCCTGAAACTAAGTCAATGGAGAAGTATATCAATGACTCTTTGGATGCAGGGCTTATCCGGCCTTCATCATCTCCTGCTGGTGCAGGTTTCTTCTTCGTGGGTAAGAAGGAAAAGACTCTGCGCCCATGCATTGACTACAGAGGACTCAATAACATCACTGTCAAGAACAGGTACCCCCTTCCACTTGTTTCCTCTGCATTTGAACTGTTACAAGGCGCTACTATTTTTACCAAGCTGGACCTACGTAATGCGTACCATTTGGTGAGAATCAGGGAGGGGGACGAGTGGAAGACGGGATTTAACACTCCTAGTGGACATTATGAGTATTTAGTCATGCCTTTTGGACTCACCAATGCACCTGCAGTCTTCCAGGGATTGGTGAATGATGTTCTGCGGGATCTTCTCAATATCTGTGTTTTTGTATACCTGGATGACATTTTGATTTTTTCCAAGTCTAAACTGGAGCATGTGGTCCATGTTCGCCTAGTCCTCCAGAGGCTCTTGGAGAACCACCTCTTTGTCAAGGCCGAGAAGTGTGTGTTCCACACCACAGAAGTCCCTTTCCTGGGATTTGTGGTCTCCACCGGAAACATCAAGATGGATCCTGAAAAGACCAAGGCGGTCACTGACTGGCCACGCCCTTCAACCCGCAAGGAGCTCCAACGCTTTCTGGGTTTTGCCAACTTCTACCGGAGGTTTATTCGAAACTACAGTTTGTTGGCAACCCCTCTCACAGCTCTCACCTCTCAGAACATTTCCTTCCGGTGGTCCTCGGTGGCCGAAGGGGCTTTTGGTGAGTTAAAGTCACGCTTCACCTCTGCTCCCATTTTGATTTTTCCAGACTCTACTCGGCAGTTTACTGTAGAGGTAGATGCGTCGGACACTGGAGTTGGGGCAGTTCTTTCTCAACGGTCGGCCGAGGATCAGAAGATGCACCCGTGTGCCTTCTTCTCCCGGAAGCTGTCTCCAGCAGAAAGAAATTACGACATTGGAAATCGAGAACTGTTGGCAGTGAAACTTGCCCTGGAGGAATGGAGACACTGGTTGGAGGGAGCAGAGCAGCCTTTTGTGGTCTGGACTGATCACAAAAATTTGGAGTAAATCCGTTCAGCTAAGCGGCTGAACTCTCGTCAAGCCAGGTGGGCTCTGTTTTTCACACGCTTTGATTTTTCTCTGTCTTACAGACCTGGTTCTAAGAACATCAAACCTGACGCCCTGTCTCGCCAGTTCCAGCCAGAGAGCTCTCCATCTCATTCTGAGAATATCATCGCTTCTACATGTGTCATTGGTCTGGTGACCTGGGAGGTGGAGGATAAGGTCAAGCGCTCTCATGCTGAACACCCAGCCCCAAGTGCCTGTCCTGTTAACCGTCTGTTTGTTCCTGCCACTCTCCGTACCCAGGTTCTCCAGTGGGGTCATAACTCTCGCCTGGCTTGTCACTCAGGAGTGAGACGGTCCCTAGCCCTGATTCGACAGCGATTTTGGTGGTCTTCCATGGAGAAGGATGCCAAGGAATTCATTGCTGCTTGCCTAGTCTGCTCCCAAAATAAGACCTCACGCCAAGCCCCCTCCGGTCTTCTTCATCCCTTGCCTATCCCTCATCGTCCCTGGTCCCACATCGCCTTGGATTTTGTCACCGGACTACCACCCTCAGACGGTAACACAGTCATACTCACAGTCATAGACCGGTTTTCCAAGTCTGCCCGACTTATTCCTTTAACCAAATTACCTACTGCCAAGGAAACGGCTGAAATCATGCTACAACATGTGTTCAGGCTGCATGGTCTTCCCAGTGACGTTGTGTCTGATCGGGGACCACAATTTACTTCTCGTTTTTGGTCCGAGTTTTGCAGACTGCTGGGAGCCAGTGTCAGTCTCTCGTCCGGATTTCATCCCCAGTCCAATGGTCAAGCAGAGCGTATGAACCAGGAGATGGAGACTGCCTTACGCTGTCTAGCTTCCTCCACTCCCTCCTCCTGGTCGAGGCAGCTTCTATGGGTTGAGTATGCCCACAACACCCTTCCTAGTTCTGCTACTGGTCTTTCCCCATTCCAATGCTCCCGCGGATACCAGCCGCCCCTTTTCCCGGCACAGGAACGGGAGGCCAGCGTCCCATCTGCACAGGCGTTTGTAAGCCGATGTCGACGCATGTGGTTAAAGGCCCGCTCCGCGCTCCTGCGCTCTTCCGACCGTTATCAACGGACCGCCAATCGCCGTCGCAAGCCAGCTCCACAGTACTCCCCAGGGCAACGTGTCTGGCTCTCCACACGGGATCTCCCTCTCAGAGTTGAGTCAAAGAAGTTGTCTCCCCGTTTTGTAGGCCCATTTCCCATAGCTAGGATTATCAATCCTGCAGCTGTCCGCCTGCGTCTGCCCCCTTCTATGAAGATTCATCCTACCTTCCACGTGTCCAAGATCAGACCAGTTAATGTGAGCCCTCTTCAGCCCCCCTCTACACCCCCACCACCACCCCGGACTATCGACGGGGAGACTGTTCACACTGTCCGTCGCCTCATCAAGTCCCGGCGACGTGGTAGAGGGTTACAGTACCTGGTACACTGGGAGGGTTATGGTCCTGAAGAGCGGTCATGGGTGCCCGCTCGCAGTATCTATGACCCTTCTCTCATTACTGACTTTCACCAGGCCCATCCCGATCAACCTCGTGGGACGTCAGGAGCCGTCCATAGAGGGGGGGGTTCTGTCACAAGTTAGACACCTATATTATTGTTTGTTTTTATGCCTCATCTAAACTCTTCTGTCATTTCAGATCCCGCTTTCCCCCAGGCCCTTGTAATCAGCTCATTTCCCTCACCTGGTCTCCTCAGCCCTTCCCCTCACCTGTTACTCATTCCCTCATCACTCCCCAGTATTTATACCACCTCATTTTCAGTTGTCAGTTGCCAGATTGTCTTGTGTATTCTGCCAAGCACTCCAGCGTTTGATTTCTCTTGCCTAGTTACCTGTCCTGCCCGGTTTTGACCCCTACCTGCCTGTTATCGGACCTCGAGTCTCCTGCCTGCCCCCTGTTTGGATTTGTTTGCCTAACTGCTGGATTTCCTGGTTTTGACGCCTGCCTGTCCCTGACCCGATTAAACTGAACATTACTACACTGGTTGTATCTGAGTCGTGCTATTGGGTTCTTATCTGTACCTGTGACCGTGACACCGTGGGCACTCGGATTTTTTAAAACTTCATTTTTGATTATTTTAAGATATAATTGACCGTTTTCTTTACTTTGTTTTACTTTCCACGGGTGGGGGCGCATGGCAGGCCGCCTATGAGCTCCCAAATTCGGCCTGGAACCTCCGGGAATTGTGGGCTAAGCTCCATAAACTGACAAAGTCACCCAGAAATGTCATTTTAATAGCCCAAAAATATATAATACAAATACATTTAAATAGTAAACGGTAGAAATGTGCTCCTAATTACCCGGAATTTGATTTATATAGCCCCATGATAGTGAATAAAAATCATTTTCATGGGAAAAAGTGTTAAAATGCCTGATTAATATGTTTGTAATGCTGGCAGCAGACTCACTGCTGGAAGCAGGGTCCCACGGTCTCAGGCAGAGCTCCAGGCTGATGCACAGGGTCCCACGGCCCCAGGCAGAGCTCCAGGGTGATGAACATGGCTTTATTACCCCGGAATGAGTGTGTGAAAGCTGGGTAAAGTGTTCCTGCAGCCCCTCCATAACGGTAATAATGGTTAGAAATCATTTCCAGGGCAGAAAGCTGTTTTTGACTCATGAAATATACAAGAACATAAGGGCAGCAGAGTCACTGCTGTAAGCAGGGTCCCACGGTCCCAGGCAGAGCTCCAGGCTGATGCACAGGGTCCCACAGTACCAGGCAGAGCTCCAGGCTGATGCACAGGGTCCCACGGTCCCAGGCAGAGCTCCAGGGTGATGAACATGGCTTTATTACCCCGGAATGAGTGTGTGAAAGCTGGGTAAAGTGTTCCTGCAGCCCTTCCATAACGGTAATAATGGTTAGAAATCATTTCCAGGGCAGAAAGCTGTTTTTGACTCATGAAATGTACAAGAACATAAGGGCACAGGTCACTGCTGTTAGCAGGGTGTCAGCTTCGTGGACCCCACATTTAAAAGGAAATGTCCAGGATATTGACATAGCATATTTATATACAGAATGATGATTATTTTACCCTCAGATCAGTGCTTTTATGCGGGTATCACTGCTGTTAGCAGGGTGTCAGCTTCGTGGACCCCAGATGTAATGTACATGATCCACGGGGTTGACACAGACACATGCATAGAGCATCCCCAAGTGTTGAATGTATGTAGGTACAGTTGGTCAAATTTGTCCTGTCGGTGGCAGGGACTTTACATTATAAGTTGACGTCACATTTCCATTGTGCGGACATTTGTACATTTGAAGGACAAATCCCATGTTAACTCTGTCCATAAGGCAGACCTTTTCCTTACACATCTGCGACCCACTCGAAACGGGTCCCCGACCCACTTTTGGGTCGCGACCCACCAGTTGAGAACCACTGGTCTAGAGCCTTTAATATTGCTGGGCAAATCTCATCCATACCTGGCGCTGTGATATTGGGATATAGTTAAAGCTTCCCTATAATCTTCCAACTTTTCATTATCCATCGACAACATTTTGGATGTGTTTGGGAGCCCTTCAAAGTGCCTGACAGTATAAGGATATCAGCAGCTCTCCTCCTGCGCTGAACACTCTGAAACCCTGTGTCCCTTTCCTGAGTCATCTGGGGGCTGCCAGAACTTTCTTGAGGCGAACAAACAGTCAATCTCATTGGCCTTCCCAATCTCTTGCCTCTATGTCGTTTTAGTTTCAAAATAACCCTGGAACAACCAGGCCCAGAAGGCTAAATGACCTAATCCATTGTCTAGATTCTAGAAGCAAGTTGGCTTCATTGATCCTTTGACCATAACTCTGAGGAGCCACTCCCACAATGTAACTTATCAGCATGGCCCACTTGGTTTCAATACTTCACGAACATTTTTAATCTTTTAAGAATCTTTACACTTTAAAACCACTCTTGATGAGAAGGAAAAAGTGGCCACCATAATCAAATAACATGATGTCAATGCTGGGAATTACGAAAAAAAACAAGTTGCATGGAAGTGATGAAGACTGAGATGAAGATGACTGCAGAAAACAAAGTAGAGCTGAGGGATTTCAGTCTTAGCTAGAGAGAAAGTAATAGTAGGGGCAAGACGGATGAGAAGAGATATATCAGCTGCATAACAGAGAGCTTTGCCAGAACACAGCAGCTTCTCAACACGTCTCTCTGCAGATGGAGACTTCCCTTCTCTGCTTTCCAGAACTCTTCAACAAATCCTGCAGGAAGCCTACGCCAGCTCAGTCAGATGTCCTGCTCGCTTACATCATGCAGTCCTTCATCGCTCTGATCACTGCAGCTCTCAACCTGCTGGTCATCATCTCTATCTCCCACTTCAGGCACAGACAAACTTTCAACTTAAGCTTGTATATGTTCATGATTGAAAGGATTTAGCCATGCATTCCTTTTAATTAATGTTTCAGATAATAGTTGTTCTGTTTTAAATTATAACACATTCAAGCACTGCTCAACAAATGCATGTCCATGTCTTTTTTGTGTTTTACTGCTGTTTGTTTGTACAAGCTATCATTGATAATTGTATTTATGGTTAAATTCTTCCTTTCCAGGCAGCTCCACACCCCCACTAACCTCCTCATCCTCTCCCTGGCTGTCTCAGACTTCCTTGTTGGCCTCATTTTGATGCCTGCGAAAATCCTTTTAACAGAGGGTTGCTGGTACTTGGGTGACCTGATGTGTGCTCTGTATACTATAGTTCCTTTTACCATTACCTCTTCTACGGTTGGAAACATGGTGCTCATATCCATTGATCGTTATTTTGCTATTTGTGACCCTCTACATTACACCACCAGAGTAACTCTGAACAGAACAAAAATCTGCATCTGTCTGTGTTGGATTTGCTCTGTTATCTATAATTGTCTCATTTTAAAGGACTTTCTGAGACAACCTGATTCACAGAATTCTTGCCATGGAGAGTGTGTAGCTGTCATTGACAATATCACAGGACCTGTTGACTTAGTTGTTACCTTTATTGCCCCCATTACTGTTATCATAGTTCTGTATATGAGAGTGTTTGTGGTGGCTGTGTCTCAGGCTCGAGCCATGCGTTCTCATGTTATCGCTGTCACTATGCAACGTTCAGTTGGTGTTACTGTTAAGAAATCTGAGATGAAAGCAGCCAGGACTCTTGGTGTTGTTGTCCTTGTGTTTCTAATATGTTTTTTTCCATATTACACTCCATCCCTTATAGGTGAGGATATTGAAACTAGTTCAACCTCAATTGTACTCTGGTTGCTGTTTTTTAACTCTTGTCTGAACCCAGTGATTTATGCCTTCTTATACCCCTGGTTTAGAAAATCTATCAAGCTCATTGTTACCCTTAAGATACTTCAGTCTTACTCGTGTGATTCTAAAATACTGTAATGACGGACTGAGATATATTCTAAAAAACCTCTGTTCAGATGGACATATTGTTGCTATTGTTGCTGAGTCAAAATGCAATGTGAAATGGCTGAAGAAAGATTAGACAGTATTTAATGTAATAAAACATATGTAACTTAAAGATATTAAATAATTGAAAATATGACATTGTGTGGAAGAAGTAGAATTTGTTGACCTGTGTTGACTTCAGTTTGACCAGTATTCTGGTAATGATATGTTCAATTGTTAATGTTGTAGACAATATGCAGTACAGACTGATTGAGTATGTCGTTGGCAGAAGGTGAGTGTGCAACTTCAAACAAAAAGACAGACAGCTGTTGTGTGTGTGTGTGTGTGTGTATGTGTGTGTGTGTGTGTGTGTGTGTGTGTGTGAGAGAGAGAGTGAGAGCAAGAGAGAGAGAGAGAGAGAAAAAGGAGAGAAGGTTTTTACTGACACATAACAGATTTGGTTCCCCAACACACTGACGATACAATATAACAAGAACAAAAATAAATCTTGTTGAGTGCTAACACGTGTTTATTTTACCATTGCTCATGAAAATGTACATGTACTGTCTGTTGCAATAATGAGGGATTCAAATGTAGAAAAACATTCATAATATTTAGGCTGACAATAAGAATTAAAGCTTCAAGCAGCGATGATCGTGACCTCGCTAGGGCTGCTCGATTAAGGCAAAACTCATAATCACGATTATTTTGGTCAATATTGATATCACGATAATTAAATACGATTATTCATTGACTTTGAAAACATTAATTTATTGAACTTTAAAAAATAAATAATAGTCATTTGAACAGTATCTTTTTAACAGTTGATTACCCTGAACTTTAAGTATAATTCAACTTAAAAACCAATATAAATATAAATAAAATATCTAATTTCTTATATCTAAATTTAAATAAATAATGTAAAATTCATAAATACCAATAAAGAAGATCAACAAATATTTTGGGAGGCACTTCCACAACCTACTGAACATAATAATTATAATAAATAAAAATGTATTAGATTATTGGCAAAGTATTCAGCTGAAGCCACATCTTTTTCAACTTCTCCACGGCCTTTGTCATAAAGGGCAGGCCAGGGTTCAAGTTATGTGGGAGCCAATGGGAGCTGAGCTCCCATGAGGAGGGTCTGAGCTCCCATTAACGCAGGGAAATCATACATCTGTTGGGGTCGCTAATACATGACCAACAACCATTATTTTAATCACAAATAATGCATGTGTCAATGTAATGAGTATTACATTACATTACATTGCATTTAGCTGACGCTTTTATCCAAAGCGACTTACAATAAGTACATTCGACCAGGAAGACACAACCTTGAAGAAAACAGAATCATATAAGTACATCAGGTATCATAGAGCCAAACATTTCAAGTGCTACTCAACTGGCTTTAGATAAGCCAGTCCTTTATTAGTATATAAGTGCCTTGTTAGTAATTATATCGCTCGAAGTGGAGTCGAAAGAGATGAGTTTTCAGTATGCGCCGGAAGATGTGCAGGCTTTCTGCTGTCCTGATGTCCATGGGGAGCTCATTCCACCATTTTGGAGCCAGGATAGCAAACCCACATGTTTTTGCTGATGGGAACTTGGGTCCCCCTCGCAGCGAGGGTGCAGCGAGTCGTTTGGCTGACGCAGAGCGTAGTGCACGTGCTGGGGTGTACAGTTTAACCATGTCCTGGATGTAGGAAGGGCCAGATCCATTCGCAGCATGGTATGCAAGTACCAGTGTCTTGAAGTGGATTCTAGCAGTTACCGGGAGCTAGTGAAGAGAGCGGAGGAGCGGCGTGGTGTAGGAAAATGTTGGAAGGTTGAAGACCAGACGAGCCGCTGCATTCTGGATGAGCTGCAGAGGTCGGATGGCACATGCAGCTAGACCAGCCAGGAGGGAGTTGCAGTACTCTAGGCGTGAGGTGACGAGAGCCTGGACCAGAACCTGCGTGGCTTTCTGGGTCAACTGGGGACGAATCTTCCTGATGTTGTACAGCGTATATCTGCAGCAACGGATTGTAGCAGCGATGTTTGCAGTGAAGGACAGGTTGTTATCTAGGATCACACCCAGATTCCTTGCAGTCTGAGTCGGGGAAACAACAGAGGTGCCGATGTTGATTGTCAGGTCAAGAGTGGGACAATCTTTTCCCGGAAGGAAAAGCAGTTCAGTCTTGTCAAGGTTGAGTTTGAGGTGATGAGCAGACATCCACTGAGAGATGTCAGCTAGACAAGCAGAGATGCGTGCGACGACCTGGGTCTCTTAGCGGGGAAAGGACAGAATTAATTGGGTGTCGTCAGCGTAGCGGTGGTATGAAAAACCATGCGGGCTAATGACTGATCCGAGCGAGTTTGTGTTCAGGGAGAAGAGGAGGGGACCAAGAACAGAGCCCTGAGGGACCCCTGTAGTTAATTGACAAGGGTCGGACTCGGACCTTCTCCAAGTTACCCTGTAGGTACGGTCTTTGAGGTATGAGGTGAGGATTATTTACGTTAACATACGCATCGTATTCTCTCTTGAATGACAATATGCTGCACTTCACCTCCAAGGTGCGCAATCAATTATTGGCAATCTATGCCTGTGAGCGTGCTGCGCGAGCAGAGATGATGTGTTATGGGGTGTGCGTAGTTGAACCTTTCCATATTTAAGTTTGTAGCAAGTAGAGGACTGCTGCTGCTGCTGCTGCTGTGTGTGTGTGTGTGTGTTGTTGTGTGTGTGCGCGCGCACACGTTAGTTTTAAAGACCCCCATGAAGCTCAGATTATAACTCGAACCCTGAGGCAAGCAGTGCAGATCTGGTGAAATGAGGCCGAGATGGCATCGTGTAACGCTTGTCCATATTTTCTTTTTTTACATTTATATTTTATTAGACATTTTCAAAGACAAAAACATACGGACAAGGACATGGCTCACACACACCACAAATAGAACAGGACAATAACATGAAGGGTGGGGGGAAGGGGGATTGCAGTGTTACATTTGATGCATGCATAAGGCTTTGTATATATACATGATTTGCTTCATAATATAGATATACTTCATTGTTTCCTCATTATTATTATTATAAAACAAAAACATTTATAATAGATAAATAAATAGATAAATAGTAAAATAAATAAATATATATGTACACATATATATATACACACTCAAATACACATCTCTTCCTTTTCTGATTAATTCACCTATTCATTCATTTCCCATTTAATTTAATTTCCTTTATTATTATTAACATTATTGTTCTGTTTCTCCATAGCTTATTTCTCTTTATTTATTAATATTATTATAATTATTATATGTATTATTGGCAGCCGAGACGGTTTGAGTCCAGGAAAGCCCTTATCTCATCCCAGAGCCTGTTTTCTGGCTTAACCAAATATAACAGGGAGAAAGCAGCTTCTTCCGACCCCAAGCCTGTTTTTCAGGTCTCAAGCTAGAACATGACATTCCCAGAACAAATGACCATATCTTCTCAAAGTAATGATAAACCTGTGAGTTGGATGTAAAAAAGTCAGAATCAATGTAGATGTTTTTTATTTTAAAGAAAATTCAGATTGAACATGGTAAAAAACTGTAAATTATAGTGTCTGTCCAAAAAATATGTTGTACTTATAGTGAAAACTAACCTTGGATGATGGGTTAGTAGACTAAAAGCTTTAGGAATCCAAAGTACAACATATAATTAGTACCCTGTATCAAGATTGATGGAAAACAAGTGATATTTGACCTTTTTAGAGAGATTTAGCAAAGAAAAAACCCTTCTGGGGTCATTTGGGTGGATTTTCCATATCTCTGGCCCCCCTTGGTCGATTTTGACGAATGAAATGTCTTTATAACCGCTAGAACCAATGGAATCGAAGGGGGGTTTTCACATAGACACCAACATTAACACAAAAGGGTGGGGGCTTTGCGCATGTAGTTTTGCATGAGAGCGAACCTATCTCTCGCTCTGACATCTGGAAACGGAAATGCAGGTTTATTGCTTATAGATTATCAGAAATCATTTCAAAGGGACACAGACACATTGGATTAACCTATGGATTAACTTCAGCAGCGTTTTTATCGTTGTAATGCCATTGAAGACCAGTTTTGACCAGACAACGACCAAGGTAGTCCATGTTAGCATTTTTAGCTACCTAGCGCCACATGTTTTGATGTCTGTTTTTGTTTATAAAGTCGAGTTCTTATCATACAGTGATAATGTATATACCAAACGATTCTGTGTCATCTCACGATGTGAATCGATGGGTTGGATGTGCAGAAAATATAAATAATAAGGGTTTTGTGAGTGATTTTCTGTGCAGTAATCTGTTAGCATTTTTAGCTCGTTGCTAATTCAGAGGCTTTCAGTTAGCATTGTGGGTTTTATTTAAAAAAAAAAAATCAGTTAGCTGAGTTTCTTCCCGTTACATGGACATAACACATTCATAGTTTATTACATCTTAAGAAGCCCTCAGACACTTTTGCTTGCAGATGTTGTGATTTCATGACCTTCCGTGGGTCAGAGTCCTGCATCGGGTCGGGTACCCAAAAAAGGTGATTCGCGGGTGGTATTTTTTCAAATGCTTTTTTCCGGGTTCGGTTCTGGGTAAAACAAAGATGATGCGGGTCGGGTCGCGGGTATTGCATAATAAATATATTAAAATAATAATAATTTAGTTTAATGTTTAAATCCTCAGACCTCTCCCCCGCGGGATAGGCGCATAATCATAACCTCATAGCCCGCCACATTGGAAATGGCTGAGGTGAAGCTCTCTAGCGGAGAATACAGCACTTTCAATAACACTTCCTCAAGAACGAAATCCAACGTCTTGGAGGCTTTTGGTTCCTAGATGGAGAAAATAACCAACATCCCACACTTTTTGAGACAAATATGAAACTGCGTGTGTTAATAATTGCACGTTTTCACTGCTCATATATGCGGGTTCAGGTCGGGTTGTGGATCTTGTGCCGACGGGTCGGGTCGGGTTGCGGAACTAATTGGCAATATGTGCGGGTAGTGGGGCGGTTTCGGTATTGCACGTTGCGGGTGCGGGGCGGGAGCGGGTCTTGAAAATCAGACCCGTGCAGGACTCTGTCGTGGGTCCGTGGGGTTTAAGAGGTTTAGATGTTTAGGAAGTCCTCCAGCCATCTATTTAAATTGAAGCAGTTGGGCTTTCTGACTTTCCAGTTCATAAGAACGAGGCGTTTAGTTGAAAGACATGCTAGGGCTATACGTTTACTAGGGAACTGCTCCACTCTGTCGAAGAGAGCCTTCTCGATCATTTCTGGTGACCCGTAACAGTCCTGAAGACGAGACCATGCCATAATTAAGCCTCGAGCTGAGTCGTTGACATGGAACAGCTCTGTGAGACTGACCGTTGAGCGGCCCGACCAAGTAAGGAGACAGAGGCAGAACGTCCAAAATACAACCCGGTGTGGGCATTTATTACCTCATAAACATATGACATCTGTGGTGCACCCGGCAAACACGGTTGTTTCTCGAACCCTCCACTGTTGTCTAGCGGATGTAACTAAAATACAAGATGTCGGTATTTATATATATAAATATATATATCTATATATATAGATATAATATGTGTCAGTGCAATTTTATTTGGTATTAGCGTGACACCAGTTCCAGCGTGTGGCCTTTGATGTGGGTGGGGCCCTGGACATGTTGCTTGATGCTGAAGCAGTCCAAAAGTGAGAGGAATTCAGCAGCGAATGTGCAGTTACTGGAGTCTACATGGATCACCGAGCAGGAGAGTTGATGGAGACATGGAGCAGAGAGAGGTGAGTAACTCAGACAGCTCAGACAGGAAGGTACTGGAAGCTTTAGGTGGGCGGTAAATGAGGGCAATCTAGAGCGGAGCAGACCCAGCCAGTTTGAAGACAACACACGCACATCGCCGTGCGACAGACCGTCTATCAGAAACAACTGCGGGGATAGGAGTTTCGGAGTAGAAAAACTTGCATCTGGATGCCCGGTGTATGTAGCGGGGACGACGCAGAAGCCCAAGGGATTTGATAACGGCAAGGCCAGTCGGGGATAGTGTGGTAGAAAAAGTTACGAAGTTCCAGCGAAGAGTATTGGAGCAGCATCACAAGAAGCCAGCCAGCTAGCAGCTAGCACCATTAGCCCTGCAGAAACCGGACCTCGAACCTCGGCAGCGGTGATGGAAAACAGCCCAGTTGGAATGGCCGGACTGAGGGAGGGTTTGTGGATAGTCCTGGGAGTGTGGCAGAGAGGAGCCCAGTCGGAGAATTCCGGAATGGGGACTACGCTGATAGCAGAGCATGATGCTGAGCTCGTTTTGCTAATAGCAGGATGGCAGAGGCTAAGAGCTAAACAGCAGCCAAACATAGTCGGCTGAGCAACGGAGATGGCAGAAACACAACACCAGAGGAGAACAATCTTTCCGCTGTGTATGGGAATTAAATAGATTGATGGCAAGCTTGGAAAACATGAATAGATGTATTTGACGGAGGAAGGGAGGTCTCGAATCCCCTCTCCGTTGTAAATTGAAACGGGAGAGTGGAAATGTGTCCGGGGCTTCCGCCGGAAGCGCCGAAGACTTGAGCCCCTCCTCCGTGGGCACTCGGATTTTTTAAAACTTCATTTTTGATTATTTTAAGATATAATTGACCGTTTTCTTTACTTTGTTTTACTTTCCACGGGTGGGGGCGCATGGCAGGCCGCCTATGAGCTCCCAAATTCGGCCTGGAACCTCCGGGAATTGTAGGCTAAGCTCCATAAACTGACAAAGTCACCCAGAAATGTCATTTTAATAGCCCAAAAATATATAATACAAATACGTTTAAATAGTAAAAGGTAGAAATGTGCTCCTAATTACCCGGAATTTGATTTATATAGCCCCATGATAGTGAATAAAAATCATTTTCATGGGAAAAAGTGTTAAAATGCCTGATTAATATGTTTGTAATGCTGGCAGCAGACTCACTGCTGGAAGCAGGGTCCCACGGTCCCAGGCAGAGCTCCAGGCTGATGCACAGGGTCCCACGGCCCCAGGCAGAGCTCCAGGGTGATGAACATGGCTTTATTACCCCGGAATGAGTGTGTGAAAGCCGGGTAAAGTGTTCCTGCAGCCCCTCCATAACGGTAATAATGGTTAGAAATCATTTCCAGGGCAGAAAGCTGTTTTTGACTCATGAAATGTACAAGAACATAAGGGCAGCACAGTCACTGCTGTTAGCAGGGTGTCAGCTTCGTGGACCCCACATTTAAACGGAAATGTCCAGGATATTGACATAGCATATTTATATACAGAATGATGATTATTTTACCCTCAGATCAGTGCTTTTATGCGGGTATTATCAGTGCTTTTATGCGGGTGTCAGCTTCGTGGACCCCACATTTAAAAGGAAATGTCCAGGATATTGACATAGCATATTTATATACAGAATGATGATTATTTTACCCTCAGATCAGTGCTTTTATGCGGGTATCACTGCTGTTAGCAGGGTGTCAGCTTCGTGGACCCCAGATGTAATGTACATGATCCACGGGGTTGACACAGACACATGCATAGAGCATCTCCAAGTGTTGAATGTATGTAGGTACAGTTGGTCAAATTTGTCCTGTCGGTGGCAGGGACTTTGCATTATAAGTTGACGTCACATTTCCATTGTGCGGACATTTGTACATTTGAAGGACATATCCCATGTTAACTCTGTCCATAAGGCAGACCTTTTCCTTACACATCTGCGACCCACTCGAAACGGGTCCCCGACCCACTTTTGGGTCGCGACCCACCAGTTGAGAACCACTGGTCTAGAGCCTTTAATATTGCTGGGCAAATCTCATCCATACCTGGCGCTGTGATATTGGGATATGGTTAAAGCTTCCCAATAATCTTCCAACTTTTCATTATCCATCGACAACATTTTGGATGTGTTTGGGAGCCCTTCAAAGTGCCTGACAGTATCAGGATATCAGCAGCTCTCCTCCTGCGCTGAACACTCTGAAACCCTGTGTCCCTTTCCTGAGTCATCTGGGGGCTGCCAGAACTTTCTTGAGGCGAACAAACAGTCAATCTCATTGGCCTTCCCAATCTCTTGCCTCTATGTCGTTTTAGTTTCAAAATAACCCTGGAACAACCAGGCCCAGAAGGCTAAATGACCTAATCCATTGTCTAGAAGCAAGTTGGCTTCATTGATCCTTTGACCATAACTCTGAGGAGCCACTCCCACAATGTAACTTATCAGCATGGCCCACTTGGTTTCAATACTTCACGAAAAATGTTAATCTTTTAAGAATCTTTACACTTTAAAACCACTCTTGATGAGAAGGAAAAAGTGGCCACCATAATCAAATAAGATGATGTCAATGCCGGGAATTAGGAAAAAAACAAGTTGCATGGAAGTGATGAAGACTGAGATGAAGATGACTGCAGAAAACAAAGTAGAGCTGAGGGATTTCAGTCTTAGCTAGAGAGAAAGTAATAGTAGGGGCAGGACGGATGAGAAGAGATATATCAGCTGTAGAACAGAGAGCTTTGCCAGAACACAGCAGCTTCTCAACACGTCTCTCTGCAGATGGAGACTTCCCTTCTCTGCTTTCCAGAACTCTTCAACAAATCCTGCAGGAAGCCTACGCCAGCTCAGTCAGATGTCCTGCTGGCTTACATCATGCAGTCCTTCATCGCTCTGATCACTGCAGCTCTCAACCTGCTGGTCATCATCTCTATCTCCCACTTCAGGCACAGACAAACTTTCAGCTTAAGCTTGCATATGTTCATGATTGAATGGATTTAGCCATGCATTCCTTTTAATTAATGTTTCAGATAATAGTTGTTCTGTTTTAAATTATAACACATTCAAGCACTGCTCAACAAATGCATGTCCATGTCTTTTTTGTGTTTTACTGCTGTTTGTTTGTACAAGCTATCATTGATAATTTTATTTATGGTTAAATTCTTCCTTTCCAGGCAGCTCCACACCCCCACTAACCTCCTCATCCTCTCCCTGGCTGTCTCAGACTTCCTTGTTGGCCTCATTTTGATGCCTGCGAAAATCCTTTTAACAGAGGGTTGCTGGTACTTGGGTGACCTGATGTGTGCTCTGTATACTATAGTTCCTTTTATCATTACCTCTTCTACGGTTGGAAACATGGTGCTCATATCCATTGATCGTTATTTTGCTATTTGTGACCCTCTACATTACACCACCAGAGTAACTCTGAACAGAACAAAAATCTGCATCTGTCTGTGTTGGATTTGCTCTGTTATCTATAATTGTCTCATTTTAAAGGACTTTCTGAGACAACCTGATTCACAGAATTCTTGCCATGGAGAGTGTGTAGCTGTCATTGACAATATCACAGGACCTGTTGACTTAGTTGTTACCTTTATTGCCCCCATTACTGTTATCATAGTTCTGTATATGAGAGTGTTTGTGGTGGCTGTGTCTCAGGCTCGAGCCATGCGTTCTCATGTTATCGCTGTCACTATGCAACGTTCAGTTGGTGTTACTGCTAAGAAATCTGAGATGAAAGCAGCCAGGACTCTTGGTGTTGTTGTCCTTGTGTTTCTAATATGTTTTTTTCCATATTACACTCCATCCCTTATAGGTGAGGATATTGAAACTAGTTCAACCTCAATTGTACTCTGGTTGCTGTTTTTTAACTCTTGTCTGAACCCAGTGATTTATGCCTTCTTATACCCCTGGTTTAGAAAATCTATCAAGCTCATTGTTACCCTTAAGATACTTCAGTCTTACTCGTGTGATTCTAAAATACTGTAATGACGGACTGGGGTTGAGATATATTCTAAAAAACCTCTGTTCAGATGGACATATTGTTGCGATTGTTGCTGAGTCAAAATGCAATGTGAAATGGCTGATGAAAGATTAGACAGTATTTAATGTAGTAAAACATATGTAACTTAAAGATATTAAATAATTGAATACAAAATAAAACTTGAAAATATGACATTGTGTGGAAGAAGTAGAATTTGTTGACCTGTGTTGACTTCAGTTTGACCAGTATTCTGGTAATGATATGTTCAATTGTTAATGTTGTAGACAATATGCAGTACAGACTGATTGAGTATGTCGTTGGCAGAAGGTGAGTGTGCAACTTCAAACAAAAAGACAGAGCTGTTGTGTGTGTGTGTGTGTGTGTGTGTGTGTGTGTGTGTGTGTGTGTGTGTGTGTGTGTGTGTGTGTGTGTGTGTGTGTGTGTGTGTGTGTTTGTGTGTGTGTGTGTGTGTGTGTGAGAGAGCGAGAGAGAGAAAAAGGAGAGAAGGTTTTTACTGACACATAACAGATTTGGTTCCCCAACACACTGACGATACAATATAACAAGAACAAAAATAAATCTTGTTGAGTGCTAACACATGTTTATTTTACCATTGCTCATGAAAATGTACATGTACTGTCTGTTGCAATAATGAGGGATTCAAATGTAGAAAAACATTCATAATATTTAGGCTGACAATAAGAATTAAAGCTTCAAGCAGCGATGATCGGGACCTCGCTAGGGCTGCTCGATTAAGGCAAAACTCATAATCATGATTATTTTGGTCAATATTGATATCACGATGATTAAATACGATTATTCATTGACTTTGAAAACATCCATTTATTGAACTTTAAAAAATAAATAATAGTCATTTGAACAGTATCTTTTTAACAGTTGATTACCCTGAACTTTAAGTATAATTCAACTTAAAAACCAATATAAATATAAATAAAATATCTAATTTCTTATATCTAAATTTAAATAAATAATGTAAAATTCATAAATACCAATAAAGAAGATCAACAAATATTTTGGGAGGCACTTCCACAACCTACTGAACATAATAATTATAATAAATAAAAATGTATTAGATTATTGGCAAAGTATTCAGCTGAAGCCACATCTTTTTCAACTTCTCCACGGCCTTTGTCATAAAGGGCAGGCCAGGGTTCAAGTTATGTGGGAGCCAATGGGAGCTGAGCTCCCATGAGGAGGGTCTGAGCTCCCATTAACGCAGGGAAATCATACATCTGTTGGGGTCGCTAATACATGACCAACAACCATTATTTTAATCACAAATAATGCATGTGTCAATGTAATGAGTATTACATTACATTACATTACATTGCATTTAGCTGACGCTTTTATCCAAAGCGACTTACAATAAGTACATTCGACCAGGAAGACACAACCTTGAAGAAAACAGAATCATATAAGTACATCAGGTATCATAGAGCCAAACATTTCAAGTGCTACTCAACTGGCTTTAGATAAGCCAGTCCTTTATTAGTATATAAGTGCCTTGTTAGTAATTATATCGCTCGAAGTGGAGTCGAAAGAGATGAGTTTTCGGTATGCGCCGGAAGATGTGCAGGCTTTCTGCTGTCCTGATGTCCATGGGGAGCTCATTCCACCATTTTGGAGCCAGGATAGCAAACCCACGTGTTTTTGCTGATGGGAACTTGGGTCCCCCTCGCAGCGAGGGTGCAGCGAGTCGTTTGGCTGACGCAGAGCGTAGTGCACGTGCTGGGGTGTACAGTTTAACCATGTCCTGGATGTAGGAAGGGCCAGATCCATTCGCAGCATGGTATGCAAGTACCAGTGTCTTGAAGTGGATTCTAGCAGTTACCGGGAGCCAGTGAAGGGAGCGGAGGAGCGGAGTGGTGTGGGAAAATGTTGGAAGGTTGAAGACCAGACGAGCCGCTGCATTCTGGATGAGCTGCAGAGGTCGGATGGCACATGCAGCTAGACCAGCCAGGAGGGAGTTGCAGTAGTCTAGGCGTGAGGTGACGAGAGCCTGGACCAGAACCTGCGTGGCTTTCTGGGTCAACTGGGGAGCGTATATCTGCAGCAACGGGTTGTAGCAGCGATGTTTGCAGTGAAGGACAGGTTGTTATCTAGGATCACACCCAGATTCCTTGCAGTCTGAGTCGGGGAAACAACAGAGGTGCCGATGTTGATTGTCAGGTCAAGAGTGGGACAATCTTTTCCCGGAAGGAAAAGCAGTTCAGTCTTGTCAAGGTTGAGCTTGAGGTGATGAGCAGACATCCACTGAGAGATGTCAGCTAGACAAGCAGAGATGCGTGCAACGACCTGGGTCTCTTAGCGGGGAAAGGACAGAATTAATTGGGTGTCGTCAGCGTAGCAGTGGTATGAAAAACCATGCGGGCTAATGACTGATCCGAGCGAGTTTGTGTTCAGGGAGAAGAGGAGGGGACCAAGAACAGAGCCCTGAGGGACCCCTGTAGTTAATTGACAAGGGTCGGACTCGGACCTTCTCCAAGTTACCCTGTAGGTACGGTCTTTGAGGTATGAGGTGAGGATTATTTACGTTAACAAGGTAAATAGGCTAAAATAAAAACATGTTTTCCAAAAGAACTACGCATCGTATTCTCAATCAAGCCAATTGCCTCTAGGAGGTGCTATAACAGCAAAACTGGAACTTACATGTAACGTGACACTCACTGATAGACAATTTAATTAATGGATTATTCAGACTGGATTTTGGGGAGTACCATAATGAATTTAAAGATATTGATTTGTTGTTTTCTGTAATTATTTGTCCTTCCAGCCAGTCCCAGTTAGCTTTTTTCGGTGTCGCTCTATAACCCCATAGGGAATCTCTCATTATATGAGAGATAATATAAGTATGAATTGGGTAACCCCAGTCCACCTGTTCTCCTCGGCATAGAACACTTTTTATGGTTGATTCGTGGTTTTTTATCCTTCCATATGAATTGAGAGAATATAGTGTTTATTTCTTTAAACCAATATTGTGGGATTTGAAGGGGAATTGAGGATATTATATTGGTCAATCTTGTAGGACATTGATTTTTAACACATTTAAACATGTGGGGGGTGGCGAAGTCGATAGGGACTTGGCTTGGCAACTGGAAGGTCACCAGTTCAAGTCCCGGCAAGACCAAGTGCTACCGAGGTGTCCCTGAGCAAGGCACCGTTCCCTACATTGCTCCCTGGGCACTGTTCAAAATGGCAGCCCACTGCTCCTAACACTAGGATGGGTCAAATGCAGAAAAACAATTTCCCCACGGGGATTAATAAAGTATATAAAAATTAAAACATTTAAAATCCACCCTTCCCCAAAGCGATAGGGGTAAAGAAGTCCATCTTCTCAGGTCATCTGTAATAGTTCTAAGTAAGCCTGGGGTCATGGACCATTGATTTAGAAAATCTTGTTGATTGATTTAAACAAGTACTGAGGGGACGCTGGCGTGTTTTTCGCCGCTCTTCATGCCGATGTTTACTTCTCGTGTCTACCACTCCCTGCCATCAATCTATGTAATTCCCATACACAGCGGAAAGATTGTTCTCCTCTGGTGTTGTGTTTCTGCCATCTCCGTTGCTCAGCCGACTATGTTTGGCTGCTGTTTAGCTCTTAGCCTCTGCCATCCTGCTATTAGCAAAACGAGCTCACCATCATGCTCTGCTATCAGCGTCGTCCCCGTTCCGGAATTCTCCGACTGGGCTCCTCTCTGCCACACTCCCAGGACTATCCACAAACCCTCCCTCAGTCCGGCCATTCCAACTGGGCCGTTTTCCATCACCGCTGCCGAGGTTCGAGGTCCGGTTTCTGCAGGGCTAATGGTGCTAGCTGCTAGCTGGCTCGCCGCTCTTCTTGTGACGCTGCTCCAATACTCCTCGCTGGAACTTCGTAACTTTTTCTACCACACTATCCCCGACTGGCCTTGCCGTTATCAAATCTTCTGCGTCGTCCCCGCTACATACACCGGGCATCCAGATGCAAGGTTTTCTACTCCGAAACTCCTATCCCCGCAGTTGTTTCTGATAGACGGTCTGTCGCACGGCGATGTGCGTGTGTTGTCTTCAAACTGGCTGGGTCTGCTCTGCTCTAGATTGCCCTCATTTACCGCCCACCTAAAGCTTCCAGTACTTCGTTACTCTCTACATAAAGTAACTCGTTACTGTACTCGTTACTTTACTCGCTACTTTACTCACAGGGCCGGCCCCTCCCTCCCTACGGGCAGATCACGCAGACTGCTAAAGTTTCAAATGTTCTCTTTAGTTCAGTTTCCATTGTCGCATAAGACTGATCCAGATCCTGAATGTTTTCCTATCTGACCATGGCTGTCCTCTGTCTCCTGCTATCTGTATTTTACACAGTATATCTCTGCTCACGCTGTTGCGTCGGCGTGTTCTCCTGCGTCTTGGCCATGTGTCGCACTGGAACACACCGCCAAGACTTCATGCGTGAGTGGCAATAACTCTCCTGTGTATTCTTCATTCAAAACAGGCAACAACCGGAAGACAGAGAAGAAGAACAGACTACGTGATATAAAAAAACAACAAATAGCGTGTGCATTAGCTTCACCTTAGCATGTGTTCTTTGCAGGTGTTTACAGCAGTGGATAACAGCTTCTGGCCTGGGCACAGTTTCTATTCTTCGGACGAACTCAAAATAATGGGCATACCTCCACCCCTCGAAAGTTATCACTGACTCAGCCATGTTTATGCAGCACTGCACGTGGAGATGTGGACGTGCAAATCGCGCAGATTACGTACATATAAACCTGCGGCGGAAACCCCTCTTGTCTGTCAGTGTGATTATGACTGATTTTAGTAAGTAACGAAGTAACGCGTTACACCCAACTCTGGTTACCATATGTAACCCAACGTTATATCTCTCACAGGCTCCGCCCTCTACTGGACTATATGGGTACAGGGGCGGAGCCCGATGTATACCCGCTCTGCTGTCTCGCGACAACACCCTGTTTCAGACCGGCTTTCTGTTTAGCAGCCGTTGCGCCTCCCTCACCTCTCCCTCGGTCGTAACCGTGGAGAGAAAGAGGCTGCAGCTGGCCGGGCACACCCTGACGCGCTTACCCCGTGGAGGTGTGCCATAACGTAAAGGATTCCCTCCTCCTGTCTTAATGCAGGGGGAAAATGAGTCCTCCAGCCCCTATGGGCCCATGTGTGCGTTACGTCCCCCGGGGCCGGGGGCCCGGGAAACGTAAGTACATTATGTCCGGGGAGGGGGTCAGATGCCCAGTGACCCACAGCCCTCCTCTCCCTCCTCACTAGTCCTGTGTTGCCCCAGCAAGCACAGACGATGAAAAACCTGGTGTTGACCATATGTCCTCCACACTTACGCCATTAAATAAGGCTGTTGTTGACACAGCCATGGCTCATGAGTGTGCACGGACCCCCGTGGGGAAGGCTCTCCCTGCCTGTCCGTAGGCATGTGCAATGCACTTGCAAAGCCAGGCCGCCAGGCGTTTCTTGGACAGAGCTTTTTCAGTTACCCCACCCCCGAAACACACAAACAGCTGTTCGATGCGGGGGGCCCTCGACCTGAACGCACTCCTTGACGTTAAGGCAAGTAGCAACGCTGTCTTTCATGACAGTGCTTTCAGGGAAGAGAGCTCCAGAGGCTCAAAACGGTCCTCGAGTACCAGCAGCAGGTCCCACTGTGGGGCAGAGGCGCGCACCACTGGGTGCAGCCTCCTGACCCCCCGCAAAAACCGTGACATTAGCGGTTGAGCAAAAACTGACCTGCCGCCAAATACCTCATGGCAGGATGAGATGGCTGCTGTATAGACTTTCACTGTGGAATGAGCAAGCCCCCTGTCCACCAGTAACTGTAAGTAGGACAGAATAGAGCCCAATGTACAAGATAGGGGCTCTATTCTCCCCTCCTCACACCATCGCCGGAATCCCAGCTACTTTGGCCTGTAACAGGCTGTGGTGGATCCAGCTCTAGCTGCCTGGATAGACTGAATAACACTATCAGACAATCCATTCTGCCTCAGCCTGTCCCTCTCAGGAGCCAAGCCTGGAG
This sequence comes from Harpagifer antarcticus, assembly GCA_902827135.1. Lineage (NCBI taxonomy): Eukaryota > Metazoa > Chordata > Actinopteri > Perciformes > Harpagiferidae > Harpagifer > Harpagifer antarcticus. The sequence goes on from CADEHL010001341.1 coordinate 97,414, forward strand.
GGGGTGGCCCAGAGTGTGTAACGCTCCGATTGCACCTGCCTCCTGGGAGATCACCCCCCAAACTTGGGCTGCTCCACCTTCATCTGTGTCATCTCTGAGTACCACGGCACCCCCACGCAATCCGGTGCTACCAGTATGACTGACAGACGTTCCCGCCTCACTCTCCCCAGGAGAGGGAGGATGAGACGCAACAGTGGAAAGGCGTAAAGCAGCTTCTTTGGCCATGGCTCGTGTGCAACGCGTCTACCCCCAAAGGAGGGTCGTCGCTCAGAGCCATGGAGCACCACAGTGTGCAGTGGGTGTTGTGCCGGCTGGCGAACAGATCTGCTTCACCACCTCCGGGTGAAGCGCCCACTCGCCTGGCAAGGGTCCGCCCCTCGGCATGAGGTCGGCCCCCCTGTTCTCCAGACCCGTAATGTGGAGGGCTCTCAGAGATAACACCACCTCTGCAGCCTATAACCACAATTTCCCCGCTGCCACTGTGGTGCTGTTGTCGCTCCCAACCACTACATTTTTTCCCTGGATTAACAGTTTGAAATGTTGGAGGACTAATACTACTGCCCGCAGCTCTAGGAGGTCGCTGTGCCGTGTCTCTGTTAGAGACCAGCGCCCCCCTATAGCTTTCCCCAGGCAAAACGCAATTACTTGTTTCGGAGCAATCTCGACATGAAAGTAAGAGTACCTCAGGTCGATGGTTGTAACCCAATCGCCTGGCTGCAACAGTCCCGGTAACTGTTTTATAGTTAAGCTCTGGAATTTTCTGCGTGCAATGTGGAGATTCAGACTGTGAATCCAGAATGGGAATCTGTACTGTCAACATTACGTGGCCCTATGGGTGTGTGGAAAGAAGAGACACTCAAACTGGAATGCAATTTATCTTTTCTCATTTGAGAAAGATGCTATTGCAACCAAAGGGTCACACAGGGAGGATACGGGATTCGCCCTCGCGTCCTGGCCGGAGAAATCACCTCTTCTCCACCGGGACATTTCCCTCCGCTGTGGTCAACAAAGCGGCGGAGCGGCTGTTGTTGCTCCTGACCATTACATGTCTCCCCTGAATTAAGGGTTTGACATGCTGGAGGACCAACACTACCGCCCGTAGCTCTAGGAGGTTGCTGTGCCTTGTCTCTGTCAGAGACCAGCGCCCACCTATAACTCTCCCCAGGCAAAAAACGCAAATACTTTCTGTGTTTTGGAGCAATCCTGACATGAAAGTAAGCGTCCCTCAAGTCGATAGTGCAGCTCTGTCTTGCGTGCACACAGCAGACACTGCCTGTTTTTGCACCAAGGCCTGAACCTCTGCTGAGAGAAAACTTATCTCCCTCGGGATGATAGCTTTGCCTCTCTTATGCCTGCGAATGGAGGAGGGATGCTGCAAAACTGGAGTAAATAACTCAGTCTCAGCGTCCTGTTCATCCACTCCGTTAACACGTAGCTGCGCATCCATTCCCCATAACACTGTGATAGGGGATGTGCAATCAGCTGCGGGGCCCCAGCGATAAAGCTGTGGTACTCTCTGGTGACCCATCCCGCCGCAAACAAAAACCCGCAAAGGGAAGCTCTGCCCACGGGGGTCAACACAGAAAGGACCCACTCTCTACTGAGGTCCTTGAACCAATTGCCTGGCGATTGGTTCTTGGGCTCGTTGGAGCGCGCGCTCCGCCATGATGCTCTCACCCAAACAGTGAAATGCATCAAGCGGAGATTTTACACTCGGCGTAAAATGTTCCCTAACCCTGCTACGCCGGCCATAATGTCCCTATACCCGCGTATGCGCACTTGCTGCCTCCTTAACTGGAGTTACAACTTGGGCAGCGAGTGGGGAAACTGTACGTTCAACATTACGTGGCTGTGTGGGTGTGTGGAAAGAAGAGACACCCAAAACTGGAATACAATTTATCTTTTTTTATTTTGAAAAGAAGACTTTGTAACAAATGGGTCAAACAGGGAGGAGGTGGGATTCGCCCTCGCGTCCTGGCCGGACAAATTACCTCTCTCCGCCGGGACGCTTCCTCCCACCGTCAGTCCACTCCTGGAGGACAGAGCTCTCCACCCGGTACCCCTTTTCTGTGGCGGAGCGGGAGCGCAACAAAATACTTGAATATCTTATCCAGATATACAAGCCTCTCGCGGTCCCGCGAGAGCGGGGGCAGGGGCCTTCTCCCCTCTGCCCATCCGGCCGTCTGCGGAAGCAGATGGGCCGCTAGGCTTTCCTCCAGCGGGGGCACACCGGGACACTCTGTGTCCGAGTGGCCCTCCACTCTGAAGATTTCAGCCCAAGTGAGCCTTCGTTCTCAGTGGCTGCCGCCACGTGGCCTCCACACACCGCCAGACGTCTGGCAGGGGGGGGGTGAAACGAAGGCCGGCTCAAAAGGCCGGGACGTAAAAGCCTCGGTGGCAACGGTGAGGGGAGCGGCAAGCCTGCACGCTCCGCCGCCATAGCCATCACCGCCGAGAAGTCCTGTCGTGCAGACCCGCTCTGCTGATGGCCTTCCTGGCGGTCACCGGAGATCTCGAACGACGAGGTGTCCTCATCATCGTCCCTCTCTCCGACGCTCGGACTCATCCAGCGCTGGGATGGCGAAGACGCAGAGCACTCCCTGCTCGAGGTCCTCCATCTCCATCACGTCGAGCTCTGGGTCCTCCACCGGCGAGACGTAGCACCCCTCGAACAGCGCCAACCTCTGATGGCGGTAAACTGCAGTCGGAGCTATGTTAGCCGCCGCGTGGTTGGACCCCAGACACTCGATACACCGGCATGGGGGTCGTCACCTTCGATGGAGCCCGGACACGAAGGACAGAGGCGCTCCACAGGTGAGTCCATTGTCTGTAGGTTTCTTGAAAAATATTTTCTTTGTCCGTCTCTCTTCACTCAGTTACTACAATGCTGCTTTGCTGAAGAGAAAGGGATAGCAGTGAGGAGGCAAGGCCGCCTCTTATGCAATGAGGTGCGCGCGCATTCAGGTAGGCCCGCCCAGGGGCCGGCTACGTCTATGGAAGTCTCAGTAAGGGCGGAGCCTGTGAGATATACAACATGATTTAGCAACGCATATATTCCTTTTAATGAATGTTTCTGATAATAGGTGTTCTGTTTTAAATTATAACACATTCAATGCTGTTTGTTGTTACAAGCTATTGTTGATAATTTTATTTATGATGATGTTCTTCCTTTCCAGGCAGCTCCACACCCCCACTAACCTCCTCATCCTCTCCCTTGCTGTCTCAGACTTCCTTGTGGGCGTCCTTTTGATGCCTGTTGAAATCCTTTTAACAGAGGCTTGCTGGTACTTGGGTGACCTGATGTGTGCTCTGTATTGTATTATTCATTTTATCATTACCTCTTCTACGGTTGGAAACATGGTGCTCATATCCATTGATCGTTATTTTGCTATTTGTGACCCTCTACATTACACCACCAGAGTAACTCTGAACAGAACAAAAATCTGCATCTGTCTGTGTTGGATTTGCTCTGTTATCTATAATTGTCTCATTTTAAAGGACTTTCTGAGACAACCTGATTCACATAAATCTTGCCATGGAGAGTGTGTAGCTGTCATTGACAATATCACAGGAGCTGTTGACTTAGTTGTTAACTGTATTGCCCCCATTACTGTTATCATAGTTCTGTATATGAGAGTGTTTGTGGTGGCTGTGTCTCAGGCTCGAGCCGTGCGTTCTCATGTTATCGCTGTCACTATGCAACGTTCAGTTGGTGTTACTGCTAAGAAATCTGAGATGAAAGCAGCCAGGACTCTTGGTGTTGTTGTCCTTGTGTTTCTAATATGTTTTTTTCCATATTACACTCCATCCCTTATAGGTGAGGATATTGAAGAAGAGCTTCAAAATCCAAAAACTCACACCTGTTAGAAATCCCATCCCTTACACTCCTTTTAATGACGTTAAGGTAGTAGACACACCTTTAATAGTAACACCATTTCAGTCAGACAACTCACGTGTTTCTTTATATGTTTATTAGAGCAGCATACAGTATAGTTGAGTTTGGCGTCTAGGCTCGGCCTCATCACTCCACAGATTTACAAAGAACATTGAGTGATGATTAGATAACTATCCCCCCAAGCCTACAGGTGGAAGCTGGGGTGGTGGTGGGAGGGCAGGCAAGCAGCAGCACTAACGAGGCAGAGGCAGGAAGACCTGGCAGCTTAAATAGAGCGGCATGTTTAGGAGAATGTGTTTGGTTGGTTGTAAGAGAGACGCATCATGTGTTAATGTATCATTGGTGCTCGAGTTGACTGCCTGAACTAGCTTGCAGGCTTCGCCCCATTTTTGACGCTAATAAACATTTATATCTGGCTCTTGAGGGGTCTGAAGGGAAGTGTACTTCTTTCGTAGAAATACATTAATGATATATTCCTAATTTATATATATTTTTTATTCCTGTATTTATTTCCACATTTATTTATCTCGGGTTTTTTCACATTTATTTTTTCTTGTATTTCTTCATTCCTGTATTTAATCTGTATTTATTTATTTGTTACTTATGTCATGTTCTGCCCTCCATAAGTCTGCTCTTCCATATTGAGTAAATGCATCTTTTTAACCTATTTCATGCAAAAGCATTTACATCTAAAAATGATAAATGTATTAATGTAGTTAATTAATATTGTTGTTCTATTATGTTTCGGAGTTGCACTTTGTAGACGGTTCCTTCCCACCACTTACCTTCCAATCGATAGTTCTGAGTTTGACCCGTTCTGCCTTTTCTATTCATCACAACAGTTGCTTTCAGTGTTCAGGCTTCGATTGGTCAGGGCTGCTTGTAGACGGAAGTCGGCTTTTTTACAGATGTCTTCGCTGTCGGATTAATTCATACATTGATGTCAAACTCATACAGTCAAAAGGTAATTTACATGTTTTACTTTCACGTCAGTTCAGTGTAATGTCATGCGTCAACTTGACCGATAATGAGGTTGTTTTAGCTCTATCGGCTAGTTAGCATAGCAGGCTAATTGCAGCTAGCTTGGCTACAGCTGGTATAACACCGGGTTGACAAATGTTAGCTATTAGTTATTTGATGTTGTTGGCACTTGCTGCTAAATGCAATTGGAAATGTTGTGTTAATACTGACTTGGGTGGCATTCCCGTGTTTAAAGTGGTGTTTTAATAAAGCTCTTATTGGGCAATTGCAGTATGTTTTTCAGTTATTTCATTTTAATGTGTTGTTTCTTTTATCATTCATTATCAAATTGGATTGAGTGGTCTTAATCTTAAATTAAGAGTATTTTCATGATTGGAACCACTTTAAACTCGCAAATAATACGTGTCTGCCTTGTGTATGAATTGGTTTGTGTTAGTTAACCACTGCACTAACGAACTTTGGAAACACTGTAGTCATTGTTGGTTTATGAATAAAAACTGGACAGTCTGATTTTTTAGCAAAATAAAACTTGTAAATGCATTTCAATTAAATTCGACCCACAGGTTATAGCTATTTTATAAACCAGTAGCTAAAGTTATGACTGTTTTGAATGACTTAAGGGGCTGTAAGGTGTCTGCAAACACAGCTAATCCAAGTGAAAGTGAATATTATCTTTGTGAATGAGACGGTGTGATAAGGGCTTGGACCTTCAGCCTGTCATGTGACCAGGAACAGTACAGGAGTCATGCTACAGGCCTGTTATGGTCACATGATGACGGGGAGAATGTGATGCTTCCACTTCTGCTTTATCCCCCCCACGTTAAAATTATCTAAAATGGCATGCATCGCAAACTCAAAGTCTGTAGCTTTCTACAAAGGGTGAGTCTAAATGAGAATTGAATGGGGTTTTTACAAAGGTTAGTATAGCTAAATAAACAAGGAATCTGACTGTGGCTGTAGGGTGGGATTATCAGCTGACTTTAACTAATCAATCAGCTGTTCATATCCTAAATTCATGGGTCAAGCAGAGGTGAGATAGATAGGAGACAATTTCAATTCGAAATTCATAGGGTCCGTACAACCAGAAGAACGTGTTGTATCTCAGCCTGTGGAGTGAGACTAGGAACAGTGTGAATGTGGAGCTAAAGCCATGTCCAGACATTAACCAGTTCAAGAGGAAATACAGAGAAATTATTTTCTCGAGGTACAGGGATGGGGAAGGTGTTTGACTATGTGTACATATGTGTATATGTATGTGTGTGTACATATGTGTATATATATACAGTGGGGCAAAAAAGTATTTAGTCAGCCACAAATTGTGCAAGTTCTCCCACTTAAAAAGATGAGAGAGGCCTGTAATTTCATCCTAGGTACACTTCAACTCTGAGAGACAGAATGGGGGGAAAGAATCCAGGAAATCACATTGTCTGATTTTTAAAGAATTTATTTGCAAATGATGGTGGAAAATAAGTATTTGGTCAATAACAAAAGTTCATCTCAATACTTTGTTATATACCCTTTGTTGGCAATGACAGAGGTCAAACATGTTCTGTAAGTCTTCACAAGGTTTTCACTGTTGCTGGTGTTTTGGCCCATTCCTCCATGCAGATCTCCTCTAGAGCAGTGATGCTTTGGGGCTGTTGCTGGGCAACACGGACTTTCAACTCCCTCCAAAGATTTTCTATGGGGTTGAGATCTGGAGACTGGCTAGGCCACTCCAGGACCTTGAAATGCTTCTTACGAAGCCACTCCTTCGTTGCCCGGGCGGTGTGTTTGGGATCATTGTCATGCTGAAAGACCCAGCCACGTTTCATCTTCAATGCCCTTGCTGATGGAAGGAGGTTGTCACTCAAAATCTCACGATACATGGCCCCATTCATTCTTTCCTTTACACGGATCAGTCGTCCTGGTCCCTTTGCAGAAACACAGCCCCAAAGCATGATGTCTCCACCCCCATGTTTCACAGTAGGTATGGTGTTCTTTGGACTCAGCATTCTTTCTCCTCCAAACACGTCTAGTTGAGTTTTTACCAAAAAGTTCTATTTTGGTTTCATCTGACCATATGACATTCTCCCAATCCTCTTCTGGATCATCTAAATGCTCTCTAGCAAACTTCAGACGGGCCTGGACATGTACTGGCTTAAGCAGGGGGACACGTCTGGCACTGCAGGATTTGAGTCCCTGGCGGCGTAGTGTGTTACTGATGGTAGCCTTTGTTACTTTGGTCCCAGCTCTCTGCAGGTCATGGACTAGGTCCCCCCGTGTGGTTCTGGGATCTTTGCTCACCGTTCTTGTGATCACTTTGACCCCACGGGGTGAGATCTTGCGTGGAGCCCCAGATCGAGGGAGATTATCAGTGGTCTTGTATGTCTTCCATTTTCTAATAATTGCTCCCACAGTTGATTTCTTCACACCAAGCTGCTTACCTATTGCAGATGCAGTCTTCCCAGCCTGGTGCAGGTCTACAATTTTGTTTCTGGTGTCCTTTGGCAGCTCTTTGGTCTTGGCCATAGTGGAGTTTGGAGTGTGACTGTTTGAGGTTGTGGACAGGTGTCTTTTATACTGATAACGAGTTCAAACAGGTGCCATTAATACAGTTAACAAGTGGAGGACAGAGGAGGCAATAATAATGATAATTATTACAGATTATAGATTATAAATAAATCATTTAGGGACAAGGGGGTGAGATTAAATAAATTATACTTCTTCTCACTCCTTTTCGAACACTAGACGTGGGACTGTTTATGTTGCTAATGCTGTTGTTGTTGTTGTAAATGTCATTTTTTGTTTTGATTTCTCTTACATGACTAAGCACTGCAACATTTGTTTTGTAATTATTTATTTTACTTGTTCGAAATAAAATTTATCAATCAATACTTTATTGATTCCAAGTTAGGCACATTTGTTGCAGCAGCAGTGTGTTCAGGCATTTAACTATATACATTGGAATAAAGTATCTATACTATATTTCACACATCTTCTAATATTATTATAACTGATGCATTAATGGTAAACAGTATTACTCTTTACTGTTGGAGGGGCTGTGATATTACAGCTAGTATGGGCACGATCACATGAGTGAGCTTATAAAGCTTACATACCGGCTGTTCTGTTTCATTACTGCTGCTGCGCCGTTTAGTGATTGAGTTTACCACAGCTGCATTTTCCTTTGAGCTCGTCTCATGTTTGCCACCTTGTTTTATTTCCCGTCAAATTCCACTTTTATGTTTTCATGTTGACAATGTTGTGATGTAGGTACATGTACATTAGGTTTAGTCTGGCTTACATTTAACATCCTATTTACTATATGGGTTTCCTACATTTATCTGAACGGTGGTCTCACTCGTAGGGCTGCACGATTTGGGGAAATAATCTAATCTGATTTTTCTGACAGATATTGCGATTCGATTTACGATATTTGTTTTTAAGCGACCCAACGGAAGTTTACTGCAAAATGCGGCCATATCTCCGGCTAGGGAGGTCGTATCAACGTGCTCCCGTCTCTAGCACCCCGCAGCCCGAGCTACGAGTGAAAGAACTAAACTTTACATGAAAGCTTTAAAGTCAAGCTTCAGTTTAAGATTCACCCTGTAATAGAAACACGTGATGGAGCGTCACTAACCTGACTCAGATGGTTCACCAAACCATCTAAAGCTCCATTGGAAGCCATTTGGAAAGGGCAGGCACTTTCAGAAGCACTTGGCAGGTGATTGGATCAATCTGTCTGTCATCTTCTATCAGGGGCCACTTCTGATTGGTTAACAATGGCTGGTACATGTGGAGCACAGCACTTCTGATTGGTGTGGATGACTAACACACAAGAAGAAAAAAAAAAATAATAATTCACTCTATAACTGCCTTTTAACCAATTACACAACCAGTCATTTGAAAAGCTAAATTGTCAACACCACACATTGATTAATGATTTGACAGAAACATCAGAAGCTGCAATCTGGTTGAGTTACAGTAAAGGCTATTGAGAGAAGGGACAGTTCACATTTAAGAATACCTGTGGTAAAAATAAGATTCTATAACACGAATGAGCCGATATGTAATGTCTGGCTCTATTATATGTACTTGCATCATAGCAAAAGTAAAACAGTGCATAGATGAAATATTGGACAAGGACACACGGATGTTGTAAGTAAGCCGTAGTAGCATAACATAAATGACGATACAAACAAGCAGGAAATAAGTCTTTAAGTGTATGCTTTTAATTAGCCATTGTTTACTGAAGGGTCTTTGGGTGTTCAGCTGCTTGATGTGGAATAATATTCAACTTAGAGGGTGATTCAGAATGTCTTCTTATAATTCAGTTGTTAAATTATCTATGTGGAAAAACGACAAATGTATTTTTGGTGGTTTTGTGAAGTGTTCAAAATAAAAACGCAATCTTTGAATGATCTTCCTCAAAGCGTTCTCCCATGAGATCGACTGTGGCGTTTGATTCCGTTTGTATTTATCAATTAGGAGGATGTTAACGTGTATAACAATAACTCTATTTAGGATTGTAGACAGTCCATTGAAAGACGATGAATCAAATTGCTGCGCTTTTATTCTACTCTGACCCGTCTCTGAATCTGCATCACAGCAGTGAGTGGGTTCTAAGCGATGATGACTCCTTCATGTCTCTTCTACATCAACATGTGTCCCCTCTTCTTCATGTCTCTTCTACATCAACATGTGTCCCCTCTTCTTCATGTCTCTTCTACATCAACATGTGTCCCCTCTTCTCCATGTCTCTTCTACATCAACATGTGTCCCCTCTTCTTCATGTCTCTTCTACATCAACATGTGTCCCCTCTTCTTCATGTCTCTTCTACATCAACATGTGTCCCCTCTTCTCCATGTCTCTTCTACATCAACATGTGTCCCCTCTTCTTCATGTCTCTTCTACATCAACATGTGTCCCCTCTTCTACATCAACATGTCCCCTCTTCTTCATGTCTCTTCTACATCAACATGTGTCCCCTCTTCTACATCAACATGTGTCCCCTCTTCTTCATGTCTCTTCTACATCAACATGTGTCCCCTCTTCTTCATGTCTCTTCTACATCAACATGTGTCCCCTCTTCTTCATATCTCTTCTACATCAACATGTGTCCCCTCTTCTTCATGTCTCTTCTACATCAACATGTGTCCCCTCTTCTTCATATCTCTTCTACATCAACATGTGTCCCCTCTTCTTCATGTCTCTTCTACATCAACATG
>CADEHL010001341.1:112500-115000 GCA_902827135.1 Harpagifer antarcticus
ATAACAACAACTTCAAAAGTGCGTAAGGTAACTGAAGTTAAATGTAACAAATGTATTGCATTTCAATACTCTTGAAGCTCTTCAATTTAGCTGAAGGAATGTTGTTAAATGACACTATTTTTATGAATAAATCCCGCTCTTTTAAAGAAAATGTAACAATAGGCGCATTCACACCGCAGTACTTTTCCCACAAAGGTTCATCAGAACTTAGTTCATGAGAACTCTTTAGTTCTCATGAACTAAGTACAGATCACGTTCACACCGCAGTGTTTCCTCTAGGTTTACTGCTTTGGGGAGGTGCTTTTTTTTAAACACCTTGAATTTCAGGGGGGGCGCGGGGCTCCGTTGGCGGGGAACCAAGACAATGGTAGGGGAAACACTGCACCGGAATAAGCTTCTACTGAAGCCTTCCGAGTAAATCGCCAGAACGCCGACAACTCCTCATCTCCACCGCTCCCATGTTTTATTTTGTGTTGTCATAAGTTAGTCTCTCTGTGTTTCTGCGCTGGGCTAATGCTAATGCTATTAATGCTAATGCGAGGATAATAAAATGGCGGCTTCACAAAACACCCGAAGTCCCCGGCTGGGAGTCCCCGGAGTTGGGGACTGGCTTCAGTAGAAGCTGCTGGGACTCCCAGCAGCTTCTACTGAAGCCTTCCGAGTAAATCGCCAGAACGCCGACACCTCCTCATCTCCACCGCTCCCATGTTTTATTTTGTGTTGCCATAAGTTAGTCTCTCTCCGTTGGTGCGCTGGGCTAATGCTAATAATGCTAATGCAAGCAAATAAAATGGCGGCTTCACAAACCTTTTCCGAGTTTTACGGGGCGTGGTTTTCAATCCACTCAGCCAATCAGAGATGGGAGTCTTCTCCCACGAAAGAACCTGCTCTCTAGCAGGGACTGAAAAGGGGGTGGAAAGGTTCTGATGAACTCATTTTAGTTCTGGGTTTTTTCGGTGTGAACGCACATTTTCGGAATTATATCGGAACTATACTGAGAAAAGTACTCCGGTGTGAAAGCGCCTAAAGTGAGGCTGCAAAAGTCTTCAAAATGTTATTGAAATCTTTATATGGTCCCGTTCAAAACGTGTAAGATGTGGTCTTTGGCACAGAAGTCCTTGTATTCTACAAACCTGTTTTTGGTAAATCTTGCAGCCCGATATCAGACAGAGAAGTTGCAATACATAAATATGATGTTTGAGGTGAAATGAGGTGAAATGGCTGTAACGTGGTTCTCATGTCTTTTCTGATTACAGTGGATTGGCCAGGTGAGGGTCTTCTGCTCTGTGTGGTTTTTACTAAATGCTTTTAGCTTGACTTTAACAGAGTGGCCTTAAACTGTGTTCAGTGCATGCGAGTGTTTTAATATCTGCATTTTTAATGAAGCGCTTATTATTAGTCTTTGGTTTGCTTCAAGTGTTCCACTCGGGTACTAATAATAACAACTGGAATGATGTGACTGACTTTAAAGCTAACATCTCTAACATGTTTTCGTTTATTTGTATTATTGCATCATTTGCAAGTTATTCCTGAGGTGTTTGAGTGCATTGTCAAATGTTTGTCCTTAGCGTTCATGTTAAATGCAGGACTTTAATTTTCACCTTACATTCAATATATTTATAAGAAAAAGCATATTTGACAATGCAACAGGACGGATGGGTTATTTTCTTAATTCTTGTGTGTGTGTGTGCTCTGTGTGTTTGTGTGTGCTCTGTGTGTGTGTGTGTGTGCTCTGTGTGTTTGTGTGTGCTCTGTGTGTGTGTGTGTGTGTGTGTGTGTGTGTGTGCTCTGTGTGTTTGTGTGTACATGGTTCCAGATGGCAGCAGGAAGTCAGACACGCCGCTCAGTAACCACGACCCTCGCACAGCGGTGCAGCTCCGCACTGCACTGAAGAGGCTGAAGGAGATAATGGAGGGGAAGAGCCAGGTATCACACCTTTACAATCACTTTCATGCTTCATTTGAACATCTGGACATGTCTTAAACGCAGATATAGCGACAGCAGGAAACAAACAAAGTCTATTGTATGACACGTTATCAAAAGGGTACTTGCTGAAAAGTACAAATTGTAGTGAATAATAATGTAGTTTAATGAGATAGGAAGACATAGACCAGGGATCACCAACTACATTTGTCCAAGGGCCAAAATGTATCCAATAGACACTATCGCGGGCCAGCGGGGGGGGGGGGGGGGGGGGTACAGGTACTGCATAAAGCTTAACGAAGGATCACTTCTAGGCAGGGTTGGGAGGGTTACTTTGTAAATGTAATCAGTTACTGATTACTGAATACATGCTCTGAAAGTAATCAAATATACAGTTACAGTTACGTGTCTTAAAAAAGTAAAGTGTTCAGGTTACTTTTAGAATACTTTTGAAATACTTTCTTTTTGGGTATGTTTTGGTAAACAGGAGACACTTGTTTTACTGTTTTTATGGCTTATCAAGAACTCAAACACAACATCTTGGTGTCATTCTGGACAGCTCTCTCTCATCTGCACC
>CADEHL010001341.1:120000-129507 GCA_902827135.1 Harpagifer antarcticus
TTGCGGCCTGCCAGTAAACCCAAAGCAGAAGAAGAAGAAGAAGTGACGTCAGCGGCTTCATTTTCCTAATCCTCCCCCAGGGACTTATTCCGGTGTGAACGCATCGGCTCTTTAGTTCCACGGGGGAACCAAGTGCTGGGAACTAAGTACAGCAAAGTACTTGGTGTGAAAGCGGCTCATGTTGCTTCTTATTTTAAGACCTTTATCTTTGCAGGGTTGCCTTGTGTTTTATGACACATTTAATTGAATACAAATGATTCTTTCTGAATTCAATGTGAGCGATTCCAGTATGTTGTTTTGGCCAGGATAATCGTGACATAAATCTGCATGTCGTCCCATGTCATCGTGCACTGTACCTCCACCCATCATCTCTGTTTGCCTACAGACTTTGTGAAATGATGATTCTGCTCATGATCGAAACACACCGCCCTGCTTTCTCATGCTGCTCTTTTCCTGCTGTGATTTCTGCTGTTTAAAACACGTGTGTGTGCTTTGTGTGTAACTGAACCCTGTGCATGGTCAAGACTCATCAAACAGCATCCTATCATGGCTTGATATGCTTCTGTTAGCCACGATTAAGAGGAGTTAATGGCTGTTAAGCAGCAGAGTAAGATGTTAAATCAATTGTGTTGCTAATCTTTGACATATCCAATTCTTTCTCAGTTTTTCTCATTAAAACAACAGCGATTTAATTTAATGTCATTTAAAGGGTTAAAATCCTGAAAATGATTAAATATTTGGTATTTTGGATTAGGGCTGAAGTTGCTTTAAAGATTGAACCCAAAAAAGTGATGAAAAAAATATTTTTATATAATGTTTTTATCAAAATGTTTGGCAGTGGACATTCTTGTCCCGAATGACTAATTAGGGAAGTGCTTTTGAGAGATACCAGAGGGTTAAAGTAAGATGTAAAGAAAGCACTCGTGCAGTGTGGAAAAACAGTATTTTATAAATCTTTAATAAAGCATGACTCTGCTTTAAGGTCTGATATAATCTTCCTCTTTAAGTCACGTTCTAACTAATAGATTGCATGTTTTGAAGATGTCATTACCCATTCACACAACTCCTTGCAGTGTTTCTGCTGTTTCATATTGCTGTGCTTCCTGCTTATCTCCTCTGTCAACCTGCCTCAAACAAAATCTGTTTCCTCTCTTCCTCCTGGCATAGAAAAACTCCTATTGGGATGAGAAAGAAGTGAGTCTCGCTTGTTTGTTTCATTTATTTTTCACATCTGTCTGAGCTTTAGCTGTGTGTGAGTAGAAGCTTTCTCGCTCTCTAAAAACATCTGCATGCTCAAAATCACAGATCAAAATGTACACTTCCTAACAAACATGAAGTGTAATGTGTGTGTGTGTGTGTGTGTGTGTGTGTGTGTGTGTGTGTGTGTGTGTGTGTGTGTGTGTGTGTGTGTGTGTGTGTGTGTGTGTGTGTGTGTGTGTGTGTGTGTGTGTGTGTGTGTGTGTGTGTGTGTGTGTGTGTGTGTGTGTGTGTGTGTGTGTGTGTGTGTGTGTGTGTGTGTGTGTGTGTGTGTGTGTGTGTGTGTGTGTGTGTGTGTGTGTGTGTGTGTGTGTGTGTGTGTGTGTGTGTGTGTGTGTGTGTGTGTGTGTGTGTGTCAGTATGATTCACCAGGAGCAGCAGAGCAGCGGCCTGACTTCCAGACTCACAACGCTTCAGGAAGACGTCGGAAAATCACCTGCGAGGAAGAGGTAACTCTTTACTTGTGAAATACAGACGATAAAACATTGTCCATACGAGTCGTATATCGGTTTGCTACCGTCTCACACACCTGAATCTGATCACCAAGTCATTACATATATACACTCACAAGTGAATGCTCATTGTGTTCAATGACAGAACTGCGTGTTACATTAAACTTGTGCAGATCAAATCAAAACAAAGACACATACATTATGGCTAGCTTGATTTGAGTCCAGGTATTGTGAAAGATCCCTGTTCATGTCCTCCTCAGGTCGGCCAGTGTGACCAACCTGTCTCTGGACCGCTCCGGTTCCATCGTTCAGGCCTACGACAGCTCCGTCAGCCCCCCCTCCAGCAGGGCCCTGTCCGGCACCAAGAGCGGCTCCAAGCTGGACCACAACGAGGAGGAGAGGAAGATCCTGCTGGTGCTTAGTCTCACATGTTCAACTCCTTGTATCATTTATCATTTAATCATTTAGTGACGGGGCCTTTCTCTGGCCCTTTGCTCTGTCTCTGCTTCTTATCCCAGAGGCTCTGCTGGGTCCGAAGCCTGTGAATCTCCCCTTAATTCTCCTGTCTGGACTAAAATACTATGCCTGTTAACTTGCTAAATTGAAGTATGCTGAACTTGCTGGCTAGTGTTGAGACAAGACAGCATGTCATGTAATGTCCTTAGCATTGAATTAGGGCGTTAATTGGTATTAAAATGTCTTCAATTAATCTTTTGAATTCTTTAAATTCTTAAGACAGGGGAAGTGGGTTATTATGAATCATGTTTTGTCCAAAGTTGCATTTCAAAATCTCTAAATAATCTACTTTTTTGACAATCATTTACCAAATACACTCAAACTTATGTCACACATGTATGGATAGTTTATTTGAAAGAGTCTTACATGTCTTTCTTTACACTGTACCAACCCTGTGATTTTGACATACTGCTGTTCTTGTTCTGCAGGACTCGTCGCAGCTGAAAGACTTGTGGAAGAGGATCTGCCACAACAACACAGGGATGGAGTTCCAGGACCACAGATACTGGCTGCGGACCTACCCCAACTGCATTGTGGGAAAAGAGCTCGTCAACTGGCTGCTGAGGAACGGCACCATCTCCACCAGGTAGCATCTCGCTGGAGAAACTTGTACGTTACTGTGTCGGGTTCATGGTCTTTGGAAGGATAGCCTGGAGTTATATGGAAATATGGTGATTTGTCAAGCAATCATGGATCATACAGGATAACATCTGGACCAATTAGCCCTTTTATTCTTTGTATATTCCTTTACAAAGCTATATTTTTCATCCAATCGGTAGAAAACATACAGTAATTACCTAAAATAATGGATAACTGCAGCCTTATGTAGAAGCTGCTCCTGATCTTCTGTTTACTTGTGTTCCCTCTTACCTTAATGTTTCTGTGTTTCAGGGCGCAGGCCATCGCCATAGGTCAGGCGTTGGTGGACGGCCGCTGGCTGGACTGCGTCACACAGAACGACCAGCTGTTCAGGGACGAGTACGCTCTCTACCGCCCCCTGCAGGTAAATCACTCAAAGATAAGATGAAACTCAGGCGTTAATAGCAGAATCAGAATGAAAAACAGGATTGCTACAACATCCTACAACTTATATGTTTATATTGATTGATTGAACGGTGTCCTGTAATAACACGAGGGTGTAAGGAATAATCAATATATCGTGCCGGAACTTTAAATGACATTATTTACTGAAGCAGTGTTTTCTCCTGCACCAGATATGGGCGACACATTGGACTTCCAGTTTTAGGATTAATATTGTTTTTAGCCAGTAGCATGTAATAGTATTTTGTGTATGTGAATATAAGGAGAACTCTCACTTATTGACGCTGCATTACCACTATTATTATGTGTTTATGACCAATAAACATTAGAAGAATTGTATTTTAAATATTGTGAGAGACACGCCGTGGCTACGTCATCAGAGGACTACAGAAGAAGACCCGCCCCCGTAGACGCTAGCCAATAGATGAAGACTACAATACGATATACACACGTTGTTATGGACGTTACCCCAGACAGCTAACTGCGCTAACTGGACTGTGGACCCTTACATTGAATATTAGAACCACTGGTGTGTTCCCTTAAAACCTACTTTAATAAATACTGTTAGACTTTTCGAGAAGTTTCCTGGTCTACTTTTAGCTAACTCTTGGTCTTCAAACAAAAGAACACAACAAGGGTAAATATGACTACTATCTCTTTGTTTGTCCTCCAGAGCACAGACTTCTCAGAAACTCCGTCTCCAGACAGCGACAGCGTGAACTCTGTGGAGGGACATTCAGAGCCGTCCTGGTTCAAAGACATCAAGTTCGATGACAGCGACACAGAGCAGCTGGTAGACGAGGCCGAGGACACCATGCCCAGTATGTATCACATGTTTGAAGGTCACCTATTGTGCAGAATCCACTTCTTCATGTCTCTTCTACGTTAACATGTGTCCCCTCTTCTTCATGTCTCTTCTACATCAACATGTGTCCCCTTTTCTTCATGTCTCTTCTACATCAACATGTGTCCCCTCTTCTTCATGTCTCTTCTTCATCAACATGTGTCCCCTCTTCTCCATGTCTCTTCTACATCAACATGTGTCCCCTCTTCTTCATGTCTCTTCTACATCAACATGTGTCCCCTCTTCTTCATGTCTCTTCTACATCAACATGTGTCCCCTCTTCTCCATGTCTCTTCTACATCAACATGTGTCCCCTCTTCTTCATGTCTCTTCTACATCAACATGTGTCCCCTCTTCTTCATGTCTCTTCTACATCAACATGTGTCACCTCTTCTTCATGTCTCTTCCACATTCAACATGTGTCCCCTCTTCTTCATGTCTCTTCTACATCAACTGTGTCCCCTCTTCTTCATGCCTCTTCTACATCAACATGTGTCCCCTCTTCTCCATGTCTCTTCTACATCAACATGTGTCCCCTCTTCTTCATGTCTCTTCTACATCAACATGTGTCCCCTCTTCTTCATGTCTCTTCTACATCAACATGTGTCACCTCTTCTTCATGTCTCTTCCACATCAACATGTGTCCCCTCTTCTTCATGTCTCTTCTACATCAACATGTGTCCCCTCTTCTTCATGTCTCTTCTACATCAACATGTGTCCCCTCTTCTTCATGTCTCTTCTACATCAACATGTGTCCCCTCTTCTCCATGTCTCTTCTACATCAACATGTGTCCCCTCTTCTCCATGTCTCTTCTACATCAACATGTGTCCCCTCTTCTTCATGTCTCTTCTACATCAACATGTGTCCCCTTGTTCATGTCTCGCGTGCGTGCGCGCGCAGTGGAGAGAGAAGAAAAGAGCGCATACTTGTGTTCGTCTGCACATAGTTTTTGATGAAATTGACGAGTAGAGGGAAAAAAGTATAAAAGTATCGATCCTATTGGCTCTAGTATCGATATTTTGAAACGTGTCGTAATATCGGAAGTATCGATATTTTGGGACCGATCCGCCCACTAAAAGTCTGTTAGTACTTTTGAATTGTATAAATGATCTGAACACTTCCTCCTTCACTTTGGGTTTCTGTGGATCACCGAGCTTCCTCTCTGTTCACAGACTCAGCGAGCCCCAGTAAGAGAACATCAGTCAGCAGTTCCCAGTCGGCGGTGGACAGTGACTCGGCGTCCTCCATCAACCTCAACATGGAGCAGAACAACGTCAACTTCCACATCAAGAAGCAGGCCAAATATCCTCATGTGCCGCCTGCCTCTGAGCAGAAAGGTAAACACATGATGTACCATTTTTATTTACCTTATGTTAAATATTTTTTGCACAATGTAATAGCTGTAGAATAAAGACACCAGCTGCATTTGGATTGGTTCCCTATAAACTTCACTTTCACTTCGTCATTCTGTTAACCACCGAAAGAAGTGATCTATTTTCACTTTGAATTCTACGTCCAGCATTTTGATCGTTTTAGATTATTTTATATTTAGCTCCTTTTGTAGTATCTAAATGGTCCAAAGAGGTTGTGTTCTACAGTCTGCCTGAATGTAATCATGGCGTAGGTGTGTAGTGTGATTCTGTGTAGTTTATTGATGGCATCCCGTTGGGTTTGACGTCATCTGAACAGGACATCGCACGCTCACTGCTTGATAGCGCGAAGGTCCGTTTACGCCGGTTGCTAAACAACATCGTTATGAGGAAATGCAAGTCTGCGTCCAAATGGTTGGAAGATAAGGAGGAAGGACACTCAATACTGTGTATAGTCAATGTGAGGTGAAGTGTGTCGCCAAGGCAACCGGTTAAAACTCAAAGTGGCGATGAGCTCTTAAAATGTATGGAAAGGGTCTTAAAAGGTTTTACATTTGACTTCAGGATTCCTGCATTTACCCTGTATATATATATATTATATGTTATATTTTACTATATTTGTATTTATTTTTGATATTTTTCTAGTTCTCTCCCTGTGTTTTTAATTCTTGTTTTTATGCACTATGACATCAAGTCAAATTCCTCGTACCTGGTAATAAACCTGATTCTGATTCTAAAGACTTCTTACCAGCCTACAGCTGCATTTCAATCAGGACGGTTCTGATGTAAGAATACATATTTATTGCCAGGAATACACAAATGAATGTAATGGATGGCGATTAGGCCCCGTTGTGCGGGAGTATCATTCGGGAGGGGAGAACCGATCCGATGAAACCCCCGGGTCTAGACACTGGTGGTGGTGAATGGATAGTTGGGTTCGGTCTGAAGGGGAGGGGCTTAGCTTGACCCTGGTGGTGGTGAATGGATAGTTGGGGTCGGTCTGAAGGGGAGGGGCTTAGCTTGACCCTGGTGGTGGTGAATGGATAGTTGGGTTCGGTCTGAAGGGGAGTGGCTTAGCTTGACCCTGGTGGTGGTGAATGGATAGTTGGGTTCGGTCTGAAGGGGAAGAGCTTGACCCTGGTAGTGGTGAATAGATGGTTGGGGTCGGTCTGAAGGGGAAGAGCTTGACCCTGGTAGTGGTGAATGGATAGTTGGGTTCGGTCTGAAGGGGAGGGGCTTAGCTTGACCCTGGTGGTGGTGAATGGATAGTTGGGTTCGGTCTGAAGGGGAGGGGCTTAGCTTGACCCTGGTAGTGGTGAATGGATGGTTGGGGTCGGTCTGAAGGGGAGTGGCTTAGCTTGACCCTGGTGGTGGTGAATGGATAGTTGGGTTACGGCTGAAGGGGAGTGGCTTAGCTTGACCCTGGTGGTGGTGAATGGATAGTTGGAGTCGGTCTGAAGGGGAGTGGCTTAGCTTGACCCTGGTGGTGGTGAATAGATAGTTGGAGTCGGTCTGAAGGGGAGTGGCTTAGCTTGACCCTGGTGGTGGTGAATAGATAGTTGGGGTCGGTCTGAAGGGGAGGGGCTTAGCTTGACCCTGGATTCAGAGGGACAGGAGGTGAAAGGGATTGGAGGAGGGTTGTGTCGAGTCACCTGAAATGACAGCTGTCGGAGGGGAGAGCAGATTTAAAAGGTTAAGCGGAGCTCTATGATAGGCTTGTGAGAATAGAGCGAAGTGATTGGTTAAGCTGGGGAGTGACCCCGATCACTTATTGAGAGGAAAGAGAGTAGTAACATGGAAATAGTAAATGAATGAGGAAAAGACGGTCTTCCTGGTTGAACTTGCGCTGAGCTTCATTAAGGCAGAAATGTAATCTTAACAAAACTGTGTGGAAACTTCAAATAAACTGCACTTTTCTTGTTGTCTTGTTACAAATTCTCGACTCTTTTGAGTTTTTAAAGATCCCAACTACATAAAGAGATCATTAACAACCAAACACTTAAAGTAATAACTTATAAATCCTACCGACAGCTGCAAACAAATCCTTGAAGTAATCATAGACAATAAATTAAGTTGGAAACCACATATAAGCTATATCAAAGCCAAAATATCCAAATCAATAGCCAGTCTGAATAAAGCCAAATACCTAATTAATCAAGCATCCTTGTTTATGCTGTACTGCTCCTTCATACTTCCATACATGATGTACTGTGTGGAAGTTTGGGGGAACACATCCTATCTTCATTCTGCAAAAAAGAGCCATACGAGTTATACATAAAACTACGTACAGAGAACCAACAAATAAATTATTCATCAAACTAAAAACACTAAAACTACAAGACCTGGTTAACTATAAAACTATTCAAATTATGTTCAAAGCCGCAAATCAACAATTACCTCATAATATCCAGGGACTTTTCACACGGAGAGAAAGCATGTGCACGTTGAGAGGAAACTGCATTTTCAAAAAACCACCCGTACGATCAAATGCCTTCTGCATCTCATCAAGAGGTGTTAGTCTGTGGAATAGCTGTAACGATGCACTGACATAAGTCTATCTAAACTGAAAGTATTATTTAGGAGCCAAATCATTAATGGTTATGAACAGGACCTGTACAATCCCATTTGTTATTTCTTGTAATTGTAAAAGTAATTTCTTTCTGACAACAAGACGATGACGATGACCTAATATTTTATTTATAAGGATGTATGTATAAAGTATGCTAGAGGGGGGACGACCAGAACAGCTTTGTTAAGCCTCTCCTTTCAACCTGTTGAACATGACAGACTATTTGAGAATTATTATTATTATTTGTTTGTACTTTGTTATAATTATTATGAGTGAGAAAAAAAAAAGAATATATATATTATTATTGTATGTTTTGTTTCTGACATGTTCAATAAATTAGACATATCATCTTAACAAAACTGTGTGAAAACAAATAAAATAACTTTTCTTGTTATCTTGTCACAAATTCTTGACTCCATTTCGTTTTTAAAGATCCCAACTACATACAGAGATCATTATCACTGTAAAACAACTGAACACTTACAGATTATACATCCTGTATCTAACAAGCCCTCTCTTCTTTCAGCTGAGTATCTCTTGTCTGAGGACGGAGGACAGAATATCGTCATAAGTGATGCCTTTATCAAGGGTAGGCACTCTGCACTTCCTTATTGATTTGATCAGATATTACATTTCCCAGCTAGTGACACAGACCTCCTTCTCTCTCTGACCTTATCTCTCTGACCTTATCTCTCTGACCTTATAGAGTCTCTGTTTAACCGCCGGGTGGAGGAGAAGGCCAAAGAGATCCTGTTCACGCCTCTGGGCTGGCACCACAGCTCTCTGGACCAGCTGAGGGAGGAGAACGGAGAGAAGAAGGCCATGGAGAGGCTGCTGTGAGTGGAGAGAAACACGCTGTCTGTGACCTGAGTGTTTATACATTATAGCAGCAGTCCTCTAGAGCTGGAAGGAGTGGATTTGTTCAATTTAATCTTATTTCAAACCAAACTATAGTAAGTATAGTAGTAAGAAATGTCCATCAGACAAAACAAGGCATTTGGAGAAGTCATCTTGGCCTCTGGGAACTTGTATCAACAATCTTTTACACAAAAATAATCAATTTCAAGTTACAAAAGTAGAGCCCAACCGATATCAAATATGATAAATGATCCTCTTTCAGTCGAATCCAACATGATAGTAACTTTAGAAATCTAAATTTGAAATGTTTGCATGGGCGTAACAGTATTTAAAAACGAGTGATTTAACATTATCCTCTCATCTAATCATCCACCTTGTGTATATATAGGATAAACATATTTTTATATTCTGGATTGTGGGACACGGCATTTCACTCTCTCTGTCTGTACACACAAACTGAAAGATTGACAATAAAGTTGACTTTGACTTTTGGCTTTGACACCTCTCTTTGTGCAGCTCGGCCAACCACAGCCACATGATGGCTCTGCTGCAGCAGCTTCTCTACAGCGAGTCTCTTTCTCTATCCTGGCGGGACATCA